>OX345652.1:1947700-1990200 GCA_947044365.1 Petrosia ficiformis
TCATTAAGGAAGCGTCTCTCATCTACTTACCTCAACCTCAGTGAGTAGTTCATTTAGTCTCTTTTTCTGAAGATTTTGGTTTTTGGTTTTTGGTTAGTTTCTTGTGTGTTATAGTTACTGTATAGAATCCTCTGTTTTCCGATTGTCTTATGCATGCGTATCATAATTTTTATTCTCTCTCTCTCTCTCTCTCTCTCTCTCTCTTTCTCTCTCTCTCTCTCTCTCTCCCTCCCTCCCTCCCTCTGTAGGAGTTAAGGAAGTGTTTCTCATCTACTTACCTCAACCTTAGTGAGTAGTTCATTTAGTCTCTTTTTCTGAAGATTTTGGTTTTTGGTTTTTAGTTAGTTTCTTGTGTGTTATAGTTACTGTATAGAATCCTCAGTTTTCCAATTGTTTTATGCATGTGTTTATTAATCTCTCTCTCTTTCTTTTTATCATGTACAGTCATGACAAAAAGAATTGCAATTGAGGAGTCTCATTCACCAGAACCAGAGGTGGGAACATAATATAAATAGCTCATAGTAGATTTAATTTAGGTCATTGATTTGCTTAGTCTGCTGCAGTTAGTAAAGTGTTACTGAATAATTTGTGACTATTGAGTAGCAATTCATAATAATTGTAGCCTTATGAAAGATTCTCTTTTGAGAGTTGTGAACAAAGACTTCATTATAATAATTCAATGGCACATAACCATAGTGTCACAGTGATATAATATTATATATTACAGTACACTATGGTATAATCCAGCATGAATATTGCATGTAGTCAGCTGTAATATTGTTACATTTCAAATAGCCAGGATATGTCTGATTTGGCATTTTTGGGGGGAATATTTATAAATAACTTGATCTGTCACAATCATTTTCTCCTTAACACTTAGATACTGTATTCGAGGTTTCTATGTGCAATAGAACTACCGTGGAAACAGTTTAATTACTGAGGGTGGAGCCCGAAGTAATCCAAGGTAGTTGTATTGCACGTGGAAACCAAGAATACAGTATCTAAGCAATTTAGATTATGGTTATTATTTTGTTGGATAGAAGACATAATAAGAAAGCCTTGTGTACTCTTTTTTAGCTGCAGAAAGACAGCAAGGTGATCGATAGCGGGAGTGTTTTGCTCTTGAGGGCAACGCCCACATCTCGATTTTGTCAGCTGTGTAACTTTTGGATTTCAAAAAGCTGACAATTTTAGCTTACTTAGTTGGACAGCAGACCTTTTGTTGGTAGAAAGCAGGTAGACCAGTGTTTTTACAAATGCAGTACTCAGCTTGTAAAAATCAACAGATCCAGCTTTACTTTGCTTCTTTGTGTGAAATTCCTATAGCAACATTGCAACAGGTTTACTAAGTAATTATAGGTTTACTAATCAATTAAAAGTAGGTTTACTACGGGATTTAGAAACCTCTAATTGACCAATCAGATTGTAACATTTTAATGACTATAATGTAAGTGTCCCTAACCTATAGGTAGTTATGGTGACAGGCTATGGTTTATTATAGATTAGTGATCAAGATTAGGTCTCATTCATCATAAATTTTATTCTAGATTGATCCATGTGTGACGATCCAGTTGTCTCCGGCACAAACAATAAAAGACTGTCTCCTGCTCCCGCACTCACCAGTTGCAATTGGTAAAATACATGTATTTGCTGCAAAATATACTAGCCACTTTATTTATTAAAACGTGCTTGTTTAATTACCATTCTTGCAGGGTGTTATCTGGATTTTCTTTTTAAGGGGGGAAACAGGGGGGTTGGTGCTGGAGGGGGATCATTTGGGAAGCTAAAAGCATTTTAAATTTTCTACAATATATGGAAGAAAACTAAAAAAAGATCTGATTCTTTTGCAATTGCATCCATTAATTCAATTAAACATCATTACTTTTGTTGAACAAACCGTGGTCTCCTCCCCCAGATAAAACCCTGTCATTAATTGTTGTCTGATAATAGTATGCATGCCTTGGTAGCTCAGTTGGTAGAGCATCTGTCTGGAGTACAGTGTGTCGTGGGTTCCAGAGACAAATATAATTCTGAGTTGGTCACCTGACGTAATGTCAGACCATTACTGAAAGTGGCCGGACATTGCCAAGTGCATGTTTGTGTGTTTATTATTAATCATTGATTCATAAAATTAAATGATAAAAACACTGTTGAAATGAATATAAGAATGTACACAGTTCAATCACTGTCCTCTGGGTCACTGGCTTCTCCCAACCAGTTGTCCCACATATCTACAAGGGTAACTTCTTTGTCAGATTCAAGATTCACTGGTAGCATGATCGATAACATTGCTCGTCCTTTGATTCTCACTTCCAGTCACCCAGGCAGCCGAGTAATTCTTCATGCTGCAGATCCTTCCCTCGTACTCTCTGCAGGCAGAACACCACAGTAGCTTCACTGAATTACAATCGCATTTATCTCTTTCACACTTGAGCCAAGTCAGAGTCGAATGATCGTGTTCGAAATTTCTTTGCCACTTTTCAAAAGTAGCCAGAGTTATTTGTCGCTTAGGCTTCTTATTACTTGAGCTAGAGGGGCTGGCAAGAGAACTGCTACTACTACCGCTACTCTCACTGGATCTAAACGACCGTTCAAAGTGTCTTTTTCTACCTGCCATTTTGTCAGTCTGCTAACTAAACGATCGGTCACGTGCCGCTTGCGCCCGGAAATTGACCGTTGACCGACCGTTATATTTGTCTCTGGGTTGAAATCCCACCTGAGGCAACTCTCAATTTTTCATTTTTCCATTGCCTCAGGTGTCTTTCTTTCTTTCTTTCTTTCCTGATAATATCATGTATATTGCTGTATAGTTTGACCTTGTTCACAAGTATACATTGCCTTTGTAGATAATGCAACCACACCAGTAGAGGCGGTGGAGTTACTGATTACCTTTATAAAAAGACAGGCCATAGCCGTTGGAGGCAAATGTGCTACATGTATAGACACAGGGAACGAAATACCCCTGCATTACCAAAATTTCACCTGCAACCAGGAGCAAAAGTTCTCTGTGGCTATTGCAGGAGATAGAAGGTCAGTAATTGTAAACTGAATCAACCATCAACTTTTTTAGCCACGTTCATCAGCTTGTGCCTGACGTCAATTACAAGCATTTGGACAGCTTCGTGTAGCTAGGAGCAGACGGCGAACCACGTAGGGGTGAAATGTCACATATATCAGTCCTCTAAGGGTTAATTACCATGAAACAAATTAAATTAAGGCTCAACCTACAAACCACATTCTTTAAACAATCAATGAAACTCAACATTTGAAGATACATGTAAATGGTAGGACTACCAAATATGAAAATCCTGGCGAGAACACTGGTTTTGACATTGATACATCAAAATATCAATACTTGCATTATTTTAGTAGATACATCATTATGAAATTATGTTCAGACAGTTCAGCAATCCACAAGTTGTATCGTACATCACTAACAGATACACTATGTGTGTGCGTGTGTGTACGAAATAAAAAGTAAAATGTCTGATTATCCTACATTCTTTCCTTCCTACATGTAGATGGTATACAGAAATTGCTAACCTAAATCTTTCTCTAGGGAGATATCTGGCACTTACACGAGTCCAAAATGGAATTTCTTTGGAAACCTGTTGGAGGCTTTTATAGATAGGTAAATCAGGTTTTAAATGGCTAGTTTTTTTAATGTAACCACTTAGATGTAACTACAAACAATTGATTCTAAAAATTAAATATATACACCCTAACCTCTAATAATGAGAATAATTATGATGTAAACCTGCTGTTAGTTACATCCAGAAACAACTTTTAAATATCATACATGTAGATTTTTTATGACCTATATACTCATCCCTTGCTATGATTGCTATCCACGGGGTTTAAAAAAAATGTATAATATATATATATGGTCACTTAAAGGACATGGTGCATAAAAAAACTTGAACTGTACACTCTACAGACCAGTAGAAGAAAGCTGCTTGTAGGCTTCCGTAGAAACTGGAAATAATAGCCATTCTACATGAAATATATTCCTAAAGTTCTCCTTTAAAAAGTAAGAAGAGCAGATAAATGAAATAACAACTATAATAGGTTGTGTGTTCCATGTACAAGATTGATGATGATGATGATAGGATGCTTTTTTTCCCTATAATTCAGAACTGATAATTGATTTTCAACTTTCTGCTTAAGTTCTATGCAAAATCCACGTCAAGAATATTTAAAAAGGATGTCCTGCCACTCACTAATTGATTCCCAGTCTACTTTCAAGTTAATTAACAAGCATACAAACTATTCAATGCACTTCTGACTTTAGTGTTTAAAGGAATATTGAATAACATTAGTTATTGTGGTATTCAAACAATTATTTTTAGGCATTCTTTTTTAGGCAGGAAATTAAACAGAGGTGGAGCTTCATAATAATAATTGTTTAGGCAATGAACAATAAAAAAATACGGAAATTGCCATTATAAGCATTTATTGTAACTACTTACAGTAAAATAGTAAGCTTTTACATGATATATTACAAGAAACAGTTCAAACAATTTATGATTAGTAAGGAAGCAAACATTGGGGTATTCATTTGTTAAGGAAAGCGAGTATTCAAATACCAAAAAGCAATATTCATTAAAACACTATAATAATTATTTTAATCAAAAAATCCACATTTCATGTATCAACTTTTATCTTTCTCTTTCTCTATCTAGGTCAAGTTAAATTCTATCATTGATTAGAATATCTACATTAGACTATCCACAAAAAATGTTTTTTTGATAATAATAGATTATAATTATAATAAAATTGTTATTATGAACATTAACATGTGCATATTAATTGCAGTGTAAGTTGTCTGAAATATAGATTATTATTATCTTTTTTTTTTTTTTTTCTTAGATTATAATAATAATAATAAATAGCAAGGATATTTAAAATGAGGAAATTAGTCATATTTAGTTCAAAATCTTCAGAAGGCCGCTTCTGACAATCCACAGGATGAGGAACTGGTTGGTGATGGGAGGATCATGAATCCGGTAAACTCTGGATTGATGAAAGTAATAGTTTAAATCCAATGGAACATCTGAGGGTCTCGTTATATGATGCATCTTGTTTTTTGATTGAGGCTAGTCGCTTGAAAAATAAAGAACTCTCCTTGGCCATTCCTTCCATTACTGAAAACACCAGAGGGGTACCAGTGAATGTTCTATTTCGATAATTCTTTTCTCATAAAGACACTTTCTCTCTCATGTTTATGGTAACATGTCTCCTTTTTTAGGGTGTTATTTGAGGGAGTGTGTGGGTTGAATACTCTAACATCCAGGAACATTTTCTCATACCTGCCTCCCCAAAAACCGAAATGTCTAGTCTTGCCTCATTAGCTGAATTTGTATAAAAACTTCATCTGACAAAGGCTGTAGGCGGGGCTCTATGCAGACATCCTGACAAACATCAGTTACAAGTTGGCAGTAAAATCACGAAGTTCGTTATGACAGATGGCAGGAAAACCACCCTTTTTGCAAGATAGTGCATGTGTTCCAATGAAAAGCTAGCTCCACATTCACAATAAACTGGTAGTTCCTTCGGTTGCAATCCATACCCAAGTGCCAACGCATCAAAGAAAGCTTTTTTATGTAAAGTGAAATCGAATTCGGAGAGTGGGAGCACTGAAAGCCACGAAGATGCTCCTTTCTAGCTGGCTAACTCGAGATTTCTTTTCACATGGTTATGCTATGGCATAGCATAACATCTAAAAGTTCATCCCATTGCTGTCTATCTCGTTTCTGACGATCAGCTTTAATCTCGTCTCTGATTCTTATCTGTGCACACTCGCAATCATAATCATATTGACTTTTCCCAACACTCATTACGTTGTCCACAATCGGGCTAAAAATCTTTGTGGAGGCTTCATTAATGTCTTATTTTCACACCTGAACAGCTTCAACAACATGTTTATTCATCTCATCTCATCCATCTGATCTGTTGTTGACTTTGTGTAATGTTTATGACTGTGTCCTCTTTAGAAGGAACATTAAACTCTGTTTATTCTTGGCCATTTTAAGCCACAAGATGGCTTGCTTTTTTGCTACATCAGTACTAGTGTGAGTGAGCATGTACTTAATATTACCAGCAATAACTACCTTCTATAGGGAGACTTATGAAACACGCAGTGTCTTTAAATGTACATGTACATGTCCAGTATATACATGTATGTGTATTGATATTGAAGGAAGATTAAAAGTAAATTATTACTATTACACACGTACATGTACTTACTTAATGCTGGTGCTTCACTAATGAAGCATGGGACAAATTGGCTCAAAAGTGGTAAGTGTGTGTGCCATTGGGAATACATCTTGAGCCATTAGTGACAATATAATCATAATTAACTGCGCCGCTGGCCCAAAGAGATAACTGTGCAGTGTCAAATAAGAAGCTCTTTGGGCCAATTGTGCACCATATGAAGAAGGAAGAAAAAAATAAAAGAGAAAAAGAACAAGAGAAGAGAAAGAGAGACTAACAAAGGAAGGAAGAAAGAAAAAGGAGAAAGGAATGGAATAGACTTAAAAGAAAGTTTGAGGAGCAAAACGAAACATTGAGGAGAGACGGCAACTTGAAAAAGAGGAACATAAAGTACAAAAGAAGTGGAAAATCAAAAGATTTTGTCTGTTTACCTACCTCAAGTACCTCATCTCCCTCTTTTATATTCCAGCTCCTTATCTTGGTGGCTCTTCCCCAGTGAGTCATACTGCAAATAGGCGTAACTCCTCCTCCTCAATAGCTGCTGAAAACCTTCCTATTCAAAACAGTGAATAATTACTTTATAAAATATACATGACATAATTACGTATATGCACTAGTGTTGGTTTATTTATAGTTACATACATGTATAAGGTTTCTTTTTTCTTTCGTGTCTAGTATAGTCAGTATACCTCATATACAGTATATTGCATAGAACTCGCGGGATCCTGTTTCTATTTACACTCGGGTATGACCATAATTATACTTACCAACATATGCTTACATGTATATGTACATATAAATGTATGCATACATGTAGTGCACATATGACCATACTCATACTTAGCAACATACACATATATGTATATGTACATATATATGTATGACTCTACTAGTACTGAGGGTCATACAAAGAGGAAAAGAAGGAATAAGAAGAGAGGAAGAAGAGGAGGAAGGGAAAGAAGAATGGGAAGAGAATGAAAATACATGTACATGTAAGTGAAGGGAGACGAGGAACAGATAAGGAAGAAGAGAAAGTTAGAAAGAACAAATATCAAAAGGAGGAAAAGGAGGTCAAGAAGAAGAATGGGTGGAGGAAAAGGAGAAGACATTGTGCATCACAAGGTACCTTCTAGGTCTGGCACTATGAGAAGCTGAACGTGATCTACAAACTGTTTCAGGACGTGTAAAATGACGAGGATGTGGTTCAGCCACTCCACTATTAAATGTTAAGATGACACCTTGTTCCCATGGAAATGCATACTGAGAAAACATCTTACACAATGACTAATGGATGTAAAAAGGAACAAATATCACATGTATATATATACATGTACATGTACATGTAGAGGTACATATGTACATGTAATGTTTGAGTACACTATACATGAAGTACATGTACATGCTACAATGTACACATGTATAAGTGTATATAATAAACATAATAAAGTGAATAGTAAACTGATTACATGTACATTGTTTTGATAATAACAAATAACTTATCACAGATCTACATGTACATGTGTACTTGTACTTATTTACACACATACACACACAGACATGCACCCATACGTGCACTGTAGCACATACATACACAAACAACCTGTATACATGTAAACACACATGCATACATCTGTGGTAATACATATTGATTTCATGGATGATGAACACATAATGATCAACATGCCATTGCACATTGGTGTACTTGAACCTGTTCATTCCAGTTGTGTACACCACCTTATGTGATGTGCTTACAGGGTCTAATTGTTCCACCTTGGGGTCAGAAATATTATGTGATTAATGATACACATATTCATATTTGTAATATGTGTTTTTTTTTTTTTTGCAGGACTATTTCATTGAGATTAGTAATGATAATGAAGTATTGAGTGTTGCACAGAAGATTACTGCTTATATAGCAAGACAATGCCAGGTAACAACTGTACGTATGCATGTTGATCATTATGTGTTCATCATCCATGAAATCAATATGTATTACCACAGATGTATGCATGTGTGTTTACATGTATACAGGTTGTTTGTGTATGTATGTGCTACAGTGCACGTATGGGTGCATGTCTGTGTGTGTATGTGTGTAAATAAGTACAAGTACACATGTACATGTACATGTAGATCTGTGATAAGTTATTTGTTATTATCAAAACAATGTACATGTAATCAGTTTACTATTCACTTTATTATGTTTATTATATACACTTATACATGTGTACATTGTAGGAGAGGTCTTTTGGGCATGTTGATCACCTCCTGTAAGGCTTGATTTATATCATGCAAGTCAAGGCATGCCAAGGCATAAGACAAAATGGGGAGTCTTGTGCACATACATAGATACATACATAGTTACATACATACATAGATATATAAAAACATACATACATACATACATGTACATACATACATACATACATACATACATACATACATAGATATGTATGTACATGTATGTATATGTGTATGTAGGTGTATGTATGCAGGTATTTATGTATGTATGTATGTATGTATATATAAGTATGTATGTATATGTAATATGTACATGTGATATGTATGTACTATGTTTGTATATTTGTATGTATCTATGTATGTATGTACATATATGTGTATGTAGGTATATGTATCAGACATTGCACATCTAGTTAATGCTCTCATTTACATGTATGTACTTGTATTGTAATAAAAATTATTAAATACAACCTGTATGACCCAGAAAAATTTCTTGTATATACATCTACTTTTTAAATTGATAAAAACATGTATTTTTTTTAAATAATCATCGTTTATCAGATATCAAGTCAACACTAATTAACTATAGTATGTATATTGACATATTATTTAATGAACAATAGTTTTTCTAGTAAAATACGACTTCTTCTCTGACTTAGGACAATTCCAGCTTTTGAAAACAATCTTTCAACTGGAGCTGAACTACAAGGTACTAGGCCCGGGGCTGGCCGATGTTGACGAAGACGGCGAGTACGCTGCCATTTTCCACACAATAAATAAAACACGTGCGTATTATTTTAGCCACGCCCAGTATATGAAAAGTAAACGAAAAATCGTCTTATTTACTCCATTTTTGATCATGTATGTACATGTATGAAGTTTTACACTGTTTTTTCGTCTAAATACACGTATATCGTCTATACACGTGCATTGTCTGATATGTATGCAGGTATTTATGTATGTATGTATATAAGTATGTATGTATATGTATGTATGTATGTATGTATGTATGTATGTATGTATGGGCAGTAAACACACATACTACATGTACATTAGTAGCTAACAGTTAGTAAAATTTTAATGTATACAATTACATGTACATGTACAATGTATGTAAAAGAAGACATTCTGTTGAACCTGCTAAAAACTAAACTCCGTGGCTACTCTCCCTGCAGGAAGTACATATGTAGAGATTGGAAATATGTAACTTCATGTCAATATGTAATGTAATACTATGATGTTATCTGTCCACATATTCCCAGAAAGATGAGCAATCTCACCCCAAGTGACATCAAAACCCAAAAAGCATGCAAACAAGGTTGGGAGGCTAACATAGGACCACCACTTCCTACATAAGTACTTACACTGATATAAAGCAAAATACAAAGAGCTATACTTGTGATGTATATGTATTAACTTTAGCGACTTTAATTTGGGACATTAATTTCAGTCCCATTCAAAAATTTGAATTGAATTCAGACACTCCTGGCTCTCCACCTGCTGCTTATACTCTATGGGTGTGCAGGGTTATTGTGGGTTAGCTTTTTTTTTTAAATTACTTAAGGACATCCTCTATGAATCTACATGTATGACTCAGTACTAGTAGAGTCATACATATATATGTACATATACATGTACACATATGTTGCTAAGTATATGTATGGTCATATGTGCACTACATGTATGACACCTAGTACTAGTACTGCTATCAATAATCTGTTATGTATATGTATGTGAAGATTTGGGGCAGTTGATAGATGCATGTAGATACACATGTATCCCTTTATCATGGAGGGAGGAGGAGGTGTGGTGGTGAGGGCATACATGAGTAGAGATGGACCTTTTTCGCCGTCATCCAAAATTCATGTCTATTCCACCACATGTATTTATTTCTCACATCATATAACCAATGTTTCTAACACACATGGAAATGTTTAATGCATTAATCATTAACTATATAATATTTCTGACCCCAAGGTGGAGCAATTAGACCCTGTAAGCACATCACATAAGGTGGTGTACACAACTGGAAAGAACAGGTTCAAGTACACCTATGTGCAATGGGAGGTCTTTTGGGCAAGTTGATCACCTCCTGTAAGGCTTGATTTATATCATGCAAGTTAAGGCATACCAAGGCATAACACACAAAGGGGAAGTCTTGTGCACACCTAACATTCACTCCAGACCTAATAAGAGTTACTGACAATACCCAGTATATACATATATGTATGTACACATGCAATGTATGTGTATTGATATTGAAGGAAGACTCATTGTTGCATTACTATTACACATGTACATATACATGTACTTATTTATTAAGCTGGAAATATAGGAAAGCATATTAAACCTTGGTCAAATGTAGTACAGTACAACACATTGCTTTCCCACAGATATGTTTGTATCACACATTTATATGGTTAAAGAAGTTGCATCATCATTCTAGGGTATGGTACATAAAGTGATTGAGTTGGAGAACTGAGACTATCAGGAAGAAAGTACATGTAGTTTTAGCCAGCTTGTTTGAAAATACAACTATATCAGTTATTTCATCGCACGAAAAATATCATGGGATTAATCAATCTTGATATGATATTAGAGTGGGAAAACAGAATATTTCGTTTTTCATGTACAATATCTATACAACAAAATTCACAATATTGAAGTACACACAACATCTTTCGGTTTGTACTACACATACATATATATATGATACATGTACATACATACAGAAAGACAGATAGACAGACACATACACACCTGTATCACTTACACAAATGGCAATGGAAACTTTATTATAAGTCTCCTAGGTATTTATTTGTAAATCAATGAAAATCTGTTACACCATTCCACGAAACTATGTAGCTATGAATTCCATTCGACTGCACTGACCAGCCCATTGGATGGACTTTTGAATTCTGCAGAAAAAAAAAGAAAATTGTGACTATAGCCCACACTCATGCATTCATTGATCTGTGACTCATTTTGGGAACTGTAATAGTGAGTAGTTTCGGGCATCAAATATATGATGCCCAATCAGCTCACGTTAGTCCATACAAGTAAAATTATATTTTAGAAAATGGAGGTTTTTGATTGCTTGGGCAAAAGCTGTGGACATTTCCCTCTCAAAATAGAATAGAGAGAGGCTGTGAACATGTTTTTGAAAGGGAATGAAGTGTCAATGTATGTAAAGTACAGTAGAAGCTGGAATTCCAGGAACATTTTACAAGCTCAGGAAGATCTCTAGTTCATTCACTGGCTGGCATTCTTTTAGGTATAGTAGTATAGACACTTTTTAATAGCACTAGCATGCGATTAGAAACAGCCTTGCGTAGTTGATGACAAGTTTGGTGGGGGGAAAAAATCCACAGTTAAAAGTTGATTTGTGAAATTTCACGTCTATTTTTCCCTGCTTAATTATTCTCTATGGTAAATCATTATTAATATAATTAGAAATGATGTACATGTAACACTCAGTGAAATAATTTCTAAGTCACTATCAACACTTGAATTAGTACAGTCATGTGATAGTTGACCATTTTTTTCCCAAATTGAAAGGCAAAGAACTTTGAATACTGCAGAGCAATGTAAGTAAATGGAATTTGACATACATGTGTACCTGTACATGTATTTTATGTGTAAGAAATTATACATGAGCAGAAGTTAACTATTTTCGCTGTGATCCAAAAATGGTGTATGTATTTATTTTTAATATTTCTGAAACACAAGGTACAACTACAATAAAGGTGGAAATGTCTAATGCATTAATCATTAACCATTAACCATATAATCTTTCTTACAAGCAGTTAAGGAACCTTGGAACATGGAAACACATCACATAAGGTGGTGTACACAACTGGAAAGGACAGGTTCAAGTACACAATTATGCAATGGGAGGTCTTTTGTACATTTTGACCACCTCTGGTTAGTCCTGCAAGGCTTGATTCATATCACTGCAGAAAAGGCAGGTTGAATCCCTGTGAAATCAAGGGCAAGGGAGGGTCTTGTGCAAGAGGCAAGTATAAATAACTTTGGAACAGTAAAAAAATATCACAAAAGAAAACATGGGAAGTAGTGAGTCAAAGGAAGAAAACATGAAAGTAGAAGAGCAGAAATTAAAGCAAGAGAAGCTGAGAAAAGAGGAAGAAGAGAAGTCAAGAAAAGAGCAGAAACTGAAAGAACTTGAAAAAGAAGATACAAAAAAAGAGAAGACAAAAAGAAGCAACAACAATACCAGGAAGAAAAAAATAGAAGAGAAAAAGAACAAGAGAAAAGGAGGAGAGACTACTACCAAAGGAAGGAAGAAAGAAGGAGGAGACAGGAATGGAATAGTCTAAAAAGAAAGTTTGATGACGAAAATGAAAAATTGAGGAGAAAGAGACGAGAACTTGAAAGAGAGGAGCACGAAATACAAAAGAAGAAAGAGGAAAATCAAAAGATTTTGTCTTTTTATCCACCTCAGGTACCTCATTTTTTTTTGTTCAAATCATCTTCCCGCTCCTTATCTTGGTGCCCCTCAAATACCAGTTACTCATACTGCAATAGGTGTTAGTCCTACTGCTCCTCCTCCTCCTCAGCATGTGATGTCCAGCAGCTGCTGAAAATCATCAATAAGAAATATACAATAACACATGTACATACATTGTACATGATTCATTTATAGGCTGTTTTTGTTTTTGTTGCTTATTTCTGTAAATATATTTCATTGTTCAGAAATATTTTTAAAAACACTCTTTAAAATGTGATTTAATAGTTAATTTTTGCAAATGTAAAGGAGCATTAGGTCACGAACATCTACATCAATTGCTTAATAGCGAATTAATGTAACCTGATGTATCGGCTATAAACACAGTTATTTTATCCTTTCATTGGACTTAAGTACCATTTTCAAAAATCAATAACAATTATTATACAAATTGTGTAATTATGTATAATTATATTGTTTTGACAATGTTCAGCCATCTCTACATAGAGAGTACAACACAAATATTCAGAAAGTATTTCAGTAATCCTTTTAATATTTTCCTGCGGAAGTATTTCATATCCCCGATTTTGCCCCAACCTCTATAAATTTATGAAAAAATCCTTTTATCAACAGTACGCAGATTAAAATTGTAGTTCGAGTGCACCACTTCGTGGGATGTATGTGGGACGTAGTATCCACCTAGACCTTTTTCCAACTTTGTCGATTCACTTGTACGTGCAGGTCAGAAAATTGTAGACCTATCTGTACATGAGAAGCATTTCATCAAAACTATTATCACCAAACGGCCATCTGTGTGCAGTCACATACATGTACATGTGCCTATAATGTAAAAAGGGTAACTCAATACATACAAAATGCTTTCATTGAAACATTTACAATTCACCATTATGAGCAGGAAGCAGCTAAACTAAGTAATAGTTAACATTACGTCAGTGTTTGTTCCCCACTATTTAGTCTTCCTCCCACACCCTTTAAAAACATTGCCAATTAAACATTGTTGACCAGTATAATTAAAATAGTCTCCTCTAAACACTAGATGTATAATACACTGCTTCTTGTATTAAGAATTAATTTATAATCACTACATTTCTTGTACCTTGCTGATACCTCTTCCGATAGTTTTTGACTTCTCCAAGATGAGAATCTACTGAAGAAACAAGTTGCATAGAATTCAACTAAATGAGAAACTACAGAAAGAAGAAAAGGAGGAAGGCGTAAGCTTCTGAATGCATATACAGTATGTAAGTACAAGTCTACATAACTATACATGTACTTGTAATGGTAATAGTATAAGTGTGTACAAGTCTACATACATGTAATTAACTATACATGTACTTGTAGTGGTAATGATTCTATGTATGTTGTGTACGTACATGTATGTATGTATACTGTATATGTATGTATGTATGTATCTATCTATGTACAACAGTAACATGTATATATGTATACATGTATGTACATGTATATCTTGTGTAGAAATGTGGTTGAAAAATATTAAAGGACTTCAAAAATGCAACCATTGACACTGATGACATCCATGGTTAATCTTCCAAATTTATCACCACATTAATGTGTATTAACGCTTTTTAACACATTATAAGCACTTTTAAGCACAAAGCACAAAGGCTTGAAGTGCTTTTGGTGTGTAGGGCTGAAATGTGTTGACTTGCTGATGCTACATTTTTCAAAACTGATGTTCGTAAGATGTAACAATAAATAATTTAAAATTTTAAATATAAAAACATTGACGATTTCTGTTTCTGTAGCTGAAGCTATGGCATATACATTTGGTCAAAAAGTGCTTGTGTTTGTACTTCAAGCCCTTGGCAAGTGCTGAAGTTGTGCTTGAAGCACTTTACTAAGTGCTTGTCCCATGTCTGATATATACATATATATATATATATACGTGTATATATATATGTATATACATGTATATATATATATATATATATATATATATATATATACACACACATATATATATATATACATATATATAATTATATAATTATTATTATATACTTGTCATGTGATCCACCATGTGGACCAAAATTAACAGCTAAGCAGCAAGCAGTTCACATGGCTTCACCACAGATAGAAGTTGCTGACACTTCCTTCTTAGGCAACTAATTTTTGTTACTGCTGTTAATTACTGTTAATTAAACCTCATATGAAATAGCTCACATTAGAAATTGTACTTGAAATTAGGCCACTGATCAAATGTACAATAAAAGCAAAAATTGGTCAAAACACAATAATAAAGTAAGTGGGTGATAGACATTATCACTCCATAAATATTGTTAAATTGGTGGCCCCACAAGTGTAATGCAGCAATTTCTTGATCAAATATAAAATGAGTTCGGTCATTGTACATGTAAGATGTGTGCGCTGACCAAGGAACAGTACTGTATCCATCCCTGGGCAGGGTGCACATCTTATATTATGTACAATATTACAACAATTACAATAATTATCAGTCTTACAAATAACACATGTATATAATACAATGTGTGACTACAAGTCATGGCACACCTCACTAATGCAGTACTTTATTCCTTACATGTTGCTGAAAAGTTTATAAGTTGTATTTATATTGTGTAGTATGTTATACCACATTGTGTGATAATCATGTGATAAATACAAGGATATGACCTCTAAATTCAAATAGCTAAAGAGTATGAGTATGATGAACTTAATGCTACAGATCCACTCTATAAACACATGTATATACATATTCACATTATTAATTATTGTCCTATTCTGATTTCATAATCGATTTCAGATCCCAACCCTAGTAAATACACATACACAGTGGAGCACAAATACAGATAAAGATAGTGGTGCAGGTTTGGGTTAGTAACTGCGTGAATATTAATGGTAGACATCCTAACAATGACAAAAAATCATGTTTGGGATATGTTATTTTGATATTGTCGCACCCAAAATTTGCCACCTATAAGTCAAAAATGCTGGTATCGATGATAACAATCCAATATTACAGTTTACCATGCCTCAATTTTAATTATTATAAATAGGTATAGAGGATATAAAGTGTTTACAACAGTAATTACTGCTAACAATAATAGGCATTTGCACCTTCCTTGGATACTTTTTAACTTCAAAAATAATGATGCAATGAGATAAACAAAGGTACAGATCTGTACATGCATAGTATTAGTCGAGTTGAGTGAGTATGCCTCATTCCAACACTAAAAGGTCAGTTCTATGCAGACAAGAATTTTAGCCTTATAAATAAAATTATGCAATTTTTATGAGTGAGGCAATCATAACCAACTTTATATATATAACAACACAAATGAATTAAGATTGTGACAAAATTTGCTGACATAATAGAAACGTAATACCAGAACTACTGGTTGGGTAAATCATTGACTTTCTCTATTGTTTAGTCTCAAGTGGTATAACCTAACAATTAATAATTTCCTGTCATTAAAGAAATTCATGATGATAGTAAATATATAAAAATGGTGGCATTGAGTTATCAGTCGGGAAATAGAGACAATGAGCATGGGCAGTAAGAAACACACATACTACATGTACATTAGTAGCTAATAGTTAGTAATATTTAATACATATGGGGTCGAGAAGCTCATAAAGCACGAGGAGTAGCCAAGTGCTTTATGAGGCTTTGAGACCCCACCCCCAGTGCTATATTTTCCAAGACAACACGAGCAAACCCGGTGCTTTAACTGGTTTATAGTACTTTGGATTGATGCAATGGAGAAGAAAAATGAAGTACTTAAGTGTTCTTGCACTAAACCCGAGGAAAGCTCGTTGTTTTCTAGTGTTATAAACAATATCCGGAAAATATAGAACAGGATGTGGTAAAAAAAGTTTGCCATATGGAAAATATAGAACTGTCGGTACCTTTGATGTTAGGCGTCAAACTGCTATAAATATAAATATATGTATATCAGACATATTAGGCTATAGAGGTTAGTGTAATGTAAAATTATATCCCAATACCAATAACTTTATGAATCATTTGTCACAATATTATGTATTGCCAAACTCATGATAATTGAAATTTACCAGGGGAGGAGCAATACCTTCTAAAGCCAATCCTGTTAAAATAGTGTTTTTGTATTTTTGTTAGTACGGATATCCATCTCAAGTCATCATGTATATACTTAGATTTAGTGTTTGGTATCTTTGGTGGTTTAATTACCCCGGCCTTCACCAAAAACTTGTTCATACAGGTGTATGAGATGTTTGATTTGGACCTGGCGAGCTGGGCTGCCTTAGTAGCTCAGTTGGTAAGAGCACATGGCTAGAAATATAGGCATGTACTTTAAATAACTAGTTCACACTTATTGGGTAAAAGGTGTTGGGACATGTGTCTCTAGAACTTTCTACATGCTTTAGAATATTCCAGAACATTTAGTGGTTTACTATATAACAGTGATTGATTTTGTACAGTAGTGTTGTGTTGTCTGAGTCAAGTTAAAGGAAGCAGAGAATGTATTCAGCTCTTGCTCTGCCATGTTGCGTAGACTTACTATTTTCTACCATTCAGAAATTGCCTCCTCACCTTATGACTTTTCAAAGAAACACATAAACAAACGAAAAAGTATAAAGAGTGGCTATATTTTATATAGTCCAGCTGTTTGGCCTGAAGAGGAGTTTCAAGTTGTAGTAACTTGCATATATGGACAACAATTAAACAAGGCAGATGAGCAGCTGTGGTGTACGGAGTGGTTGGAGAAGGGCATGTGTTGTGTGGAGTGGTTGGAAAAGGGCGTGTGGATAAACGAAAAAGTATAGAGAGTGGCTATATTTCATATAGTCCAGCTGTTTGGCATGAAGAGAAGCAGTTTGAAGTTGTAGTAACTTACATATGGACAACCATTAAGCATATGTACAACTGTGGCAGATGAGCAGCTGTGGTGTATGGAGTGGTTGGAGAAGGTGTGGAGTGGTTGGAAAAGTTGCCACTCATGATGTAATTAATAAACTAACAGCTATATATAATCCAAAATTCTTGTTATAGTAGAAAGTAATGTGGAATATATTTACTTACTAACATATTATTATCATTACTTAGTCATTGTAATTATTTTTAATGCATGCATATATAATTGTGGTATTGCTATAAGTTATAATTAATTAAAAAACATATGCGAGATAGTTTTTTTGGAAAAGATTGTTGAACTGAATCTGGTTGAATCTGGGAACTGTTCCGGTAAACTATATAATTCTCCAAACCCTCTTTTTAATTTAATAAAAGGGCATGTAAGTTATGTCCAAACCAAAAAAGCACAGAAACAAGATTGGGGATTGTACATTATCAACTAACCACTCCATACTTACATGTACCACATGTAAGTATAAATATATATAATTATTTATTACCATCTAATGTATGTATGTATGTATGTATGTATGTATGCATAGGTGTAGTAATAGGCTATAGCACATGTATATAATTATAATTATGTACATGTAGTACATAATATAGAGTGAACAGTACAAAAGGTGATGACAATACTGGGAATGGAATATCAATTCAGCTTAGGTCTTTCAATGGGTTATTTTATCTTTGAACATAGCAAACATAGCACTACAAATAAACAAACAAACAAAAATAAAGGGGAGTAAAAAATTCATAATAATCTAAACTACTAAAAATTTGGATACAAAAGTAAGCAATGCCAATCTGATTATACTGTGTACACACAAAAATAAAAAAAAAACATTTTCAATAATGACACGACAGTTACATACGGTATATCAAATAACTTATTTTATGGGTCATTTTGTTAGTTTTTGGAAGTAAATATTATTACATGTATTTACTGATGCATTGGTAAACAGGACTATATAGATTAATGATTAATTAAATAATAGAATGCATGAATGAATGAACGGATGAATGAATAGCGGATGGATAAATGAATGGATAGATAGCTATGTAGACATATATCTATATAATATATATATATATATAATATATATATAATTATATATATATGTATATATTATATACATACATATATATATAATTATATATATATATATAGCATGCTACCATGGCAACCGTTTGATGTGGTTAGGTCTTATATTTTTGTATATAGACCTGTGAATCTTTAATCTATCAGCATACAATATATTGTATATAGTACACTTACAGTTCTTATATAAAACAATATAAAACCTTGGTTTAGTGTCCTCGGATGTGATATAGCCCTCGCAGGCTCGGGCTATATCACATCCTTGGACACTAAACCTCGGGTCTATACTTTTGTATATAAGACCTGTAAGTGTACTATATATATTACATATATATATATATGTATGTATGTATGTATGTACATTATATAGTATGCTAACAGGTCCTACATAACATTCACTCCACCCCCATTGTTTATTTAATTATTTATTATTCATTTTTACATGCAGTATAATTATAATAATGATTTTATTATGGTTGTAATTTCATTATAATTACTAATTGCTATCAATAATCTGTTATGTACATGTATGTGAAGATTTGGGGCAGTTGATAGATACACGTAGATACTAGTGTTGTTTTAGTTTGACAATAATGACCACTTTTAGTTATAGTTATAGTATGTTTATTTTACCACAGTTTTAGTTATAGTTATAGTTAATTAACTAAAACAATTTTAGGCTAATTAAAAGGGTTTTAGTTGTAGTTAACTAACTAAAAGTGTGCATTATTGACCATTTTTTCTTTTAGTTAGTTATAGTTATTACAATAGACCTGTAATTTAGTTATAGTTTAGTTAACCAAAAGTCAAAATGCCTTACTAAAAGGGGTTTTAGTTAACTAAAACAACACTAGTAGATACCCATGTATCCCTTTATCATGGGGGAAGGAGGAGGTGTGGTGGTGGGGGCACTTGACTATACATGAGTAGAGCCGTAGAGGTGGACCTTTTTTGCCGTGATCCAAAAATCATGTCTATCTATAACTATAACTAAAACCCAATTAACTAAGGCACTGTGACTAAAACTATAACACTTTTAGTAAGCCTGATATAGTTAACTATAAAATTGTGTGTGATAAACTAGACATACTATAACTATATACAGTATATCAATATATAGTTATATACAATGCACCTGAAAGGTGACAGTCAATATATATAACTTTATATACATAAGCATTAGAGAATAATTGAAGCATTACCACATGGACCAACAGTGAGCCTGCCATCAGCATACACAATACAATATTATTTTGTATCAACACAATCTATCATAAAAATTTAAATAGCCTAATTTATGACATAAGTGATTTCATTGTCCCACAATGAATTTCATTATATTAATTATATTCATATTTTTGTGATGATTTGTGACGAAATTGTTCTTTTAAAACTATACGGGAATTTACGAATAAAAATGTACTTTTAATTAATAGGGTTATACTCATTTTAATTTTAATAACGGTATAACTTTCCACGCCCATTATTACTTACATACATACATACATACATACATACCCATCACTGCCATACAGTTCCAATAGTATGTTCATCCCAAATTCTTCCTCCTCCGATGGATCTTCAAGGCTAATTGAATACGTTTCATTTAGTTCGGGGTTTGTGTCAAATACTGCAGTTACTGTGATTGTCAATTGAAAAGAAAAGAGGTGAGTAAAGAAATGAGGAATGGAGGGAGAGGAAAGAAGAGGCAAAGGTAGTGATGAAATAAAGAACAACATATACCTTTTCAATTTCTTTATCACCAAATACTAAAACTCCTGGAATGGTTGATAAGTCATCAGAACCATCTGAGTCTAACACTGTAGTTGTACCAAATGCACCTCTGTCTCTCATTACTGTCAATATCACAACAGAAAAGAAATAGTTAAATGAATGAACATACATGTACATGTATATAGACAGACAATGGATAGATAGATAGATGTAGATAAACAGACTGAGATAAATGAACGAACATACATGTAGATAGATAGATGAATATTACTATTATCATTTGTTATCAAGTCTTCGGATATGGCTTCTTCTATCGACTGATCTAAACAATCTAAAAGGGTCACCACTTTCCTCAATAGAAATACAAGCTATTGAGAGAAAAGAGAGGAGATATAAACACTACACTACTACATGTGTATATACATAAGTATGTATGTATGTATGTATGTGTGTGTGTGTGTGTGTGTGTGTTTGATATAAGATCAATGTGTGGTTGGATGCACCAGAGGTGGCTTAGTACACTTGGGTTGATACCAACCAAAAACAAAGAGTGCTGTCTATTGCTCACAACACGGAAGCTGACTTTTCCCCACAGAGAAGTATATTTCTCTTCCGAGGCTAGCATGAGTATTGGGCTTCTTAAGTTTAAGGCTTTTTTCCAACAGCTTTAGGGGCTGTGGGACAACCTTCAGTACTGTCACATAGGCAGGTTTATTTGTGTTTGTAAATATTTTCACAAATAGTATTTAACAATCTTAACTTTTAGCATATTCACATATGCTTTGATGCTTTGGTGTTACTAGACTCTTGACAGGGATAGTCTGGCCTTGGGAACCAGAAGTGGGGGTTAAAGACTCTTTGGTGGGATCCCAACCCTCCCCTCTCTATCCGTATCTGGAAATGCTTATAGAGTCCTGTTTACCAATGCACCAGTAAATACATGTAATAATAACTTACTTACAAAATCTTGAAGTTAAATAATGGCCCATTCCCATTAGATTACAAAAGATCTAATTCCCTTGAAAATCATGTGCTTTTACACATGTGGTCTATTTTAATTAACCTTGTAGTCATGTATCGGAGAAGGTAATGGAGGGGGTGTATATGAATAAACTAGCTCTTCAAAAGACTCACATTCAGAAACAATGGGTTGAATTGGGGCCAAACTGGATGATGTTGGAGTTAGAATTGCGGAATGTACTGCTGGTGTAATAGGAGAAGAAACTGGGACTGAGTTACCAACAAGTTGTGATGGTGTAGGAGTTAGAATTGCAGAAGGTACTGCTGGCGTAACAGGAGAAGAAACTGGGACTGAGTTACCAACAGGTTGTGATGGTGTAGGAGTTAGAATTGTGGAAGGTACTGCTGGCGTAATAGGAGAAGAAACTGGGACTGAGTCACCAACTGCAATAATTTCAACACCTAATTAAACAGATTAGTAGTATTAAAATTGACATGTGTAATAAAAATTATTAACTTTATCTTTATTTTCTTTCCTTTCTTTTACTGTCTGCATAGCTGTCAGAACAAAACAGAATTATACACAATTACATGTAGAATTGCTATGCTTACTTTTCTTTTTCTTAGCAGGAGGTTGATTGCCACCTTTTTCAGGTGCTAAAAAGAAAGAATTGATATCAACAATAGATCATTATAGTATAATATTATCACTACAAACTACCCTGATGATTCAAACACACCATTCAAATACTTCACTTTCAAATTTCCTATTGGCAATTTTCAAAAAATTTAAACTACACTACAAGCTGTATTATATAGTAAGGTGGGGTAATTCCAGACGCGTTTTTCAATACGCTCTTTCTCGAATGATGATAGCTCTGTACATTGCTATTTGAGTAGTTATACACTTTAAAAAAAATACTGGCAAAATCACCAACCTTTGCTCATCTCAGTGGTGCAAGTAAAAACTAGTTTATAAGAAAGATGGAGCAAGTATCGAACTATCGATCATCATCAGTAACTACCAAGAGCGGGCTCAGCGGGGTAATTCCAGCACAGGTGGGGTTTTTCCAGACTTTAGTATACGAAGGAATCCACGGAAATATACGGAAATCTGCAGTTCCACGTGTTTCTACTTTTTTCTTGCTAAGGTATGTAAAACTATGTTTAAGTTGTTAGTTGTATAGTACAATGTGTTTTTTTTTCTTAATAAATATTATTGTAGCATATATATGTGTATGTATATATATATATATATATTATGGAATTTATGTGCATGTGTGTGCTAAAAGGTATTTGACACTAATTACAACATAATTAAGGTCTGTAATCTCTTCTTGCTTTAAATTTTGAAACCAACACACTTTGAGTGGAACCATCCACCACATAATGAGCAATCCAGCCACAGCTCAATTTCCTCTGTTTCTTCCTCCCATCCTTCAGCACATATTCCGCAAATGTCTGTGTTGTCTTCAGAAAATCTCTACCTTTTATTTCTGGAACTCTTTCTAAGGTCATTACTATACATATTTTTTCGTTTTCTTCGATCTTCCTGTCTTTTTTTCTTCTCCTCTTCTTGTTTTTGTTTTTCGCATTTCTTTTCTAATCTTACACGCTTCCTTTCCTCCTTTTCTATCAATTTTCTCTTCTTTTCATCTTCATTTTTTTTCTGTTTATCTAGGGCCTCTTCAGCAGTCAGGCTTTCACCAAAGGATGCAAGTCTTCTACTTCTCCCAATTTGAACACGTTTTGGTGTTTTGGATTCAAAAAAGGAAAGGAAAAAGTCTCGAAGACCAGAAGAATCTGTTGAAACAGCAGTAGGTGTGGCTGTTAGTGAGGTTGAAACAGTGGATATTGAAACAGTAGGTGTGGGCATTGGTGAAGTGGAAACAGTAGTAGGTGTAACTATTGGTGAGATTGAAACAGTAGGTGTGACCGTGTGGGCATTGGTGAAGTGGAAACAGTAGTAGGTGTAACTAGTGGTGAGATTGAAACAGTAGGTGTGGGCATTGGTGAAGTGGAAACAGTAGTAGGCGTAACTATTGGTGAGATTGAAACAGTAGGTGTGGGCATTGGTGAAGTGGAAACAGTAATAGGTGTAACTATTGGTGAGATTGAAACAGTAGTTGGTGTGGCTGTGGGTGTAACGAGTATGGATGGTTCAATAAATGGTGATAAGTTATCAGATTGTGGTATGGTATAGTAGTTGGGTGGTGAAGTGGTTGTAGATGGTGCGGTGTCTTGATTGATTGGGATTGGTTGAATGATTGGAATATTGGATTCAGTTATGTCTTCTACATCTTCCCCAAGCAGGTTTCTCAGTGATTGCCCATCAAGATCAGTATTACCATCACCATCATCACTAGTGGAATCATTGACAACAGAAGAGTTAATGATTAATGGATTAGATGGAGCCAATGACTCTACACCAATAACTCTGTGACATAGTGGTACAATGCCTGCCTTTCTGAATCCATTTATGGCAGACTCTGGCCGAAAGGTTTTCCAGGTATCAGAAACTAACCCAGGGAAGTCACGTTTAGTGACATAGCGTCTTTCTGAGAGAAAGAAATTGTGGGCAGCCCTATCATAAGCTTCCTTCAGAGGCTTAATCACAGCGAGATGAAGTGGCTGTAACAGGTGCGTTGTATGAGGAGGTATTTTTGCATCAGACCAATAGTTATACACTTACTCATTATAAATGCACTGTACACAAGGCCTTACATCAATACATTGTGTGTATATAAACTATTGAACTACAGCTCATTATTAGCATATTTCCTATTCTTGAAAATTAATTGAATATACATGTACATGTACATGTGCATGTATACTGTAAATGTGTAAAATTGAACTTTATCTAGAAGGATCAATAATATCCAAGTACTAATATGTGTTTTAAAAGGTTGCTATGGAGCAGAAACTGTCTTTTAGTATTACTATATGTTTCATGTTTTTATTCAAACCATTTTTCCTACAGAGCATGCTACAGGATGAAGTGAAACAATTAAAATTACTTGTTGAACAAAATCCTGAAGTGACAAAGTTTGCAATAGACAACTTAGATCTGAGAGGTAAGTTCTAATTGACTATGGGGTCAACGTACAGGGGTATTACGCTTTACCTTTTGGCCAACTACATCGTACATGCAATTTTACATCAGTGTTTTGTATTTTTATCCAGCCGAGGGGAAACAGTTAAGAGAGTTATCATCTGGAAATAATACCAGTGATGAGAAAGAACTGGTACGTCTTCAAAAGTATACTCTACATTTAGAAAGACAAATTAAAGACTCCTTAAATAGTGAAGGACATACACAACTAACTACTTTAAACAGTGAAGTAGAAAGACTACATCATAGTCGTCAACATTTACAAACTGAATTAGATATGGTATGTAATTGTACATGTGTATATAATACTATATGTACATTACATACATGTGTACATGTACATACATACATACATACATACATACATACATACATACATACATACATACATATATACATGTACATACAGACATACATACATACATACATACATACAAACATGTACATACATACATACATACATACATACATACATACATACATGCATGTACATGTACATGTACATACATGTACATTCAAATATGTTCACTTTTAGAGTCAACAAAAACTATTTCTTGAAAGAGAGGAACGCAAAATGAAACAAAGCTCATTAGAATCATCTGTCATTAACAAAAAAATATAATAAAGAATTAGAGGTTAGATTAACAATGATTAATTAGAAATTATTATTAATAATAATATTATTATAATTAATTTTATAATTGTGTGTATATGCTGTTTACTATAGAAAACTATTGAGGTGATGAAAATGAAACACAACATTGAGAGAGAATCAATGAATAATATCCATTTGAATGCAATAAAAGTGAGATACAATACTGCAATACCTACGTATATATCTATTACACATACATACAGACATACACACAGTCCAACACATACATACATGCAAACATACATGCAAACATACATACATGCAAACATACATACATACATACACAATGTACATGCATACATGCATACATGCATATGCATACATGCATATGCATACATACATGCATACATACATACATACGTGTACATACATACATACATACATACATACATACATACACAGGGGCGGATTTAGGGGGGGGGGGTGCCAGGGGGGGCCTGGCCCCCCTGAAATGTTTGACACTCATTTTTCATTATTCATTGATTATAATTACAGTGCATCCTCGCTTATCTGAATCTCGATTATCCGAACGTGAATTTTGAAAACCACGCCCATAATAATGATGCACGTGGTAATAAATAACGTGTGAAATGGCGTCATTCCAGTCGTTAAGCCAAGAAAAGCACAAAGAAGGAAGAGAAATATTTTGACTATTGAACAGAAGCTGGATATTTGCAAGCTTATAGCTACAGGTATATCCTACACGCTTATTTCAGAGCGCTACGGAATTGGAAGATCGACAGTAGTTGATATAAAGAAGAACCAAAACAAACTGGAAGGATTTTCGAAGAAAATGGTTGATATGGGCATGAAGAAAGCGAAGACAATGAAGATTGGTGAGTACCAGAAGCTAGATGAAGCTCTGTATATTTGGTTTAGGCAACAGAGAGAAAAAGGCATGCCTGTTACTGGCCCTATAATGGCTGAAAAGGCTAGGCTTCTGTTCCCACAGCTCTATCCAGATGTAGACAAATCATTTATGGCCAGCACTGGATTTTTATGGCGCTTTTGAAATTTGATTGATTTAATTAATGATTTCACCTATCTGTACAAATTCACATATCCGAACACTTCTCAAGTGTACCAAGAACAAAGATGTTG
Source organism: Petrosia ficiformis (assembly GCA_947044365.1). NCBI lineage: Eukaryota > Metazoa > Porifera > Demospongiae > Haplosclerida > Petrosiidae > Petrosia > Petrosia ficiformis. The sequence continues at coordinate 1,974,172 of OX345652.1, forward strand.
GGATAAGTGAGGATGCACTGTATTTGTAATAGCTTTGCCGAGCCCTTTAATCTAGCACAACCAACTACCAATTAATTGTGTAAGCTACAAGCCACGTGTAAACAGTAAACTACATAAACTACACAGCCAGCTGTATGTTTTCATAGTAAAGGATGTCAAAGCAATATTTTGATTGGTCAGAGGTAACTAATATAAGATCTAACTTAATATATGTATCATGGCAATTCAACATTTAATACTGGTCAAAGAATAAATAGTGATGGTGGTGCCACCAGTGTTAGTAGTAGTAGTACTAGCAGCTGCAGGCTGCAGCAATGTAGATGGTGAGTATAATAGTGAGATTGATGAGCACAATTGTGGAAGAAATTTTGTTACAAGATAATAGATGAATTTGCTTCTAGTGATAAGAATATACGCATTCTTTTGCTTTAATTTTATAAGTAAAAAAAATATAAATGATAAACTAATAAACCATGTACCGCACCACCACACCCAAATATGGGTGTGTCAGTCACCATAATTGACCACGACTTTCATGAATAAACTATTGGCCCCTCCAACCCAAACAACCTAGATCCGCCCCTGTACATACATACATACATACATACATACATACATACATACATGCATTGATGCATGCATCAATTCGTCCATCTCTTCATCTATTCCATCTAATAAACAAACTAACATTTTACTAAGCTTGTTGTACCATCATATAAGATTCCATTATTCTACAGGCAATACTTACTCCTGCTAGTAGTACAGGAAGAACTAGAACAGTTTCTATTACCCCTTTCCCAAAACTAACTGTTCGTAAAAAATTATTCTTTACACCTTTAAGTGATTTTGGGTCCCAGAGTGCTCAAACATCTCCAGATCCTAAATGGAGTCCTTTAAACATAGAAGATGAAGAGAAAACAGTAATTGAGGAAGTTCCTTTATCTGTTTATGTACATGAAGTTGGTCAAGTATTGTTAGAAGAAATGAAGGGATTGCAAGATAGTAATAGCGATCTTAAAAAAGAAATGGAGGTATTGTTTTATACATGTATGTATCTATTTGACAATCTCTTAGTCTATTTACTGAGTTCAATCATTCTCCATTACAATAGTACATAATTATACATGTACATTTGAATGTGCATGTACACATGTATATCATTTTAGTTATGTACATGTACATGTACATGTATATATGTATGTAGATGTATATGCGTTATGTAGGGGTCATAATTATACATATACATGTACATGTACATGCAAGTCATGTATGTGTATGTATACTACTTATACCTGCAAGTACAAGTACCATTATATATTATCTTCATGTTCGTGTTCATTTGTACATACATGTACATCGTGTAGGTAAGAGATCATCAAATCCTACAGCTGAAATCTACAGAGAGTATTTTACAGTCACAAGTTGAAGAAAAGACTGAAGAGGTTCAGGAGATACAATATACTAACAAATTAATTGAGGAATCTAAATCTAAACTGGAGGCTTCTAATATTGGTTAGATAGGTAGGTAGGTAGGTAGGTAGGTAGGTAGGTAGGTAGGTAGGTAGGTAGGTAGATGTACCGTCATGTAGATACATGGACACATGAATACATACCTGTAAATACATAGATAGATACATACATAAATACATAGAAGTTCCGTACAATCTGCACAATTTACAGATTTCTGTCTTCTATTTATCTACTCTCTCAGTTTTGCAGGAAGAAGTAAGAAATTTGAAACTTTGTCTTCAGTCAGCTGACAAAGAGCTGTTGGAAGTAAAAAATGAATTAGTTAAAGAAAAAACTTTGAGTCAAACTAAAAGAAATGAACTTTTTGAAATGGTATACACAGAATACAGTACCCCTCAAAATTAAGTTTACTTACTTGTACCATAGTACGTTTAAACTTGGGTGAGAACGTATCATTATTAACAGTATTGTCAATTATTGTATTGCGTTCAATGTACGTCGAAGCCATACTAAAATTTCACAAATAATTATCGTACGCGGTTAATGTAACGTAGTACGTTGAAGCCATGCAAAGCGGACACGTGATAACCTGAGGTGTTGTCTTCAGAGAATCAGAGAAGTTTTTAGAAGATGCCAAAGCTATACGGAGAGTTTAAATACTGTACTATACTTCACCATCACAGAAGAGGCTTAAAGGCCCCAACTATTTCGAGACTAATGAACTGCCAGGGACTGAAAACCACGAAAGCTGGAGTTCACAGGTTCTTAAAAAAATATATAAATGCAGGATCAATGAGAGTACAACCTGGTTTAGGACGGCCATCCATTATAACACCAGAGATCCAAGCGATAGTAGACCAAGAAATGGAAAAAGACGACGAGACAACGGCAACTCAGCCGAAGCAGATTCTGACACAGAAGGGCTATAAAATATCTTTAAGCACTATACTACGCTGTCGCTCAAAACTAGGATGGACATTTAAAGGTAGCAGGTATTGCCAGCATGTTCGACCAGCGAACAAAGTGAAGCGTTTGGAGTGGGCTAGAAAATGCGTAAGAGAGAAAGAAATGTTTGACGATGTGGTATTCACTGATGAAAGCTCTATACAACTCGAAACTCATCGCAGATTTAAGTTCAGGAGGATTGGTAGCCAGCCTAAACTAAAGCCAAGGTAAGAATACAAGTGTAATTATAAATTATAATTATTATAATAATTCATTTTCAATAAATTGTAAAATTGTAATAAAAATATTATTATTATTATGTCACATTAGCCTTTTAACGCGTTGGGCATATTTATATGCCCCTACACGGCTTCCCGTATACGCGGCGGGCATATATATATGCCTATAACATTTAGCAACTGCAAACAACACTTCAACTATGTTAGAACTGCTTCAAACCTTCCATACATCTTTATCTGGATTATAACTAAGTAGCTACCAAGTTTAAACTACCATGTTACTTCCATGAAAGACTGTGAGCAGACAGACTCGACGAAGGAGACGGTCGACGCCCAACTTTCTAGAAAGTAAACGCTTGTCCCGACTTACCTGCTTGGAATAGCTAGCTATAACTTACACTGTAGCTGGAGGAGACTTCTAGCTTCTGTGGAATCACTTCATTTGGGGATGCATACAACTGTGTAGATGCAAAAGCAAAATCTCGAGCAACAACAAAAACGATAAAAATCACGAAGGAATTGATAGGAAGCCATCTGATAGTATTGTGGTTTTTTAATCATAACTTCCTGTTCTATAAATAGATTTCATCTATATATAGAATTTATAGCCATAACAACAATACAGAGCAATTAAAGCTTATGAATAGGTCATTATTACAACATCCGCGTTTTTTGCATAGTAACATTAATAAACTAACGCGTTCAAAGGGTTAAACATCCACTGAAAGTGCACGTTTGGGTGGGGATTAGTAGGAAAGGAAGGACTGGTATTTGTGTGTTTGAGGGAATAATGAATGGACCTGTTTATATTGAAATCTTGGACAAAACGTTGACTCAATTTTTAAACAACGTATATCCTGAAAAACATCGTTTCTTTCAGGATAACGATCCAAAGCATGTTTCAAGGTGTGCTCAAAACTAGTATCAGCAGAATAACATTAATTGGTGGAAAACGCCAGCTGAATCTCCGGATGCCAACCCAATCGAAAACCTCTGGCACGAGTTGAAAGAGCATGTTAGAAGGACAAAACCTAAAAACAAACAGCAACTTATCAACACCATTCTTAAGTTCAGGGGCACAGTGGACAAAGCAAAGTGCAATAAATATGTCAATCATTTAAATAAAGTAATTAAAGTAAATAAAGTGAGCAATCAGAAACTCTTCTAGTTAGTGTATCACATGGAAATGTGAGTGGTAGTGGAAGTTCAGGAACATCATTATCTTGAAAAAAATCTAAATCAAAGTCTGGTGTTGGTGTACAGGTAGAGGGAAGTGATTTCACTGTTTCAGAGGTAGATGGAAGTTGTGTTTGTGTTTCAGAGATAGATGGAAGTTGTATCGGTGTTTCAGAGGTAGATGGAAGTTGTGTAGGTGTTTCAGAGATAAATGGAATTTGTGTCGGTGTTTCAGAGGTAAATGGAAGTTGTGTTGGTGTTTCAGAGATAAATGGAATTTGTGTCGGTGTTTCAGAGGTAGATGGAAGTTGTGTTGTTGTTTCAGAGGTAATAGCTGGTGATTCATTATGATTGATGACAACCAAGATACTTGCAGCTGGTATTGAAAAAAGAATCATTAATTTTAACAAAGTACAATTAAATTAACCTACATTTCTTTTCCTTCGTTGATTTCACGGATGTCTTTTTCGTTGTCTTTGTTTTAGTATTTTTTATACTTTGTTTTGCTGCCTTAGCTATTCCAGTTTTTGGTTTTTTCACTTTTAGGTTGGGTATTGGCTGTGCATTCTCTTTTCCTGAAAAAAAAAAATTATAAAACATAGCTGTGAGCATCAGAATTGAAACAAACCTCTGCTACGTTTTCTGGTTTCATTCAAATCAAAGTTTTCCACTTGGTCATTACAAAATGATTTATATGAGGAGTAGCCACCATCAATGAACTTTTCTTCAATGGCTTCAACAGATTTACGTGTGCCTACATTGTTTCAAACACCATTACAATAAAATAATTGCTATGCTAATAGCAATTCCTGAGTATTTTTTCCCATGATACCGAATTATACATTGTGATCCAGCCTGTAAGTTATCAGATGTAGGAGATAACAATTCATCTACCCAGACAATGCTAGTAGAGCTATCACAATCAAAATATATTAGCACAGCAACTCCTAGAGAGATGTAGAGTAATATGAGACTGGATTTTTTAATAAACTGGTTTTAGTTTAACTTACTTGCTTCATCCTGAAGTTGTTTCAGCTGTTTGCGCAAACTAGCCATCTTCCAACAAGCAGCAATCGATATCTCAAGTGACTTGTCAAAATTAACTCACGTGCAACACGTGAAAACACGCCCAGTTTTTAATAAACACCTCACAATAACTTCAATAATTAAATTCTTTACAATAATCAATACGTACTACGGTACAATTACGCAATAGTAAGGTAATCTCGCACCTTACTACGCTACAGTACTATGGTATGGTAAAGTATGAATAAGGTGCAAGTAGGTATACATAATTTTGAGGGGTACTGTATATCTCTGTCTGTCCATCTATCTATCTATTCATTCATCTATCCATCTATATGTCCATCTATCTATCTATCTATTCATCCATCTATCCATCTATATGTCCATCCATCTATCTATCTATTCATCCATCTACATGTATATGTCCATCCATCTTTCTATCTATTCATCCATCTATCCATCTATATGTCCATCCATCTATCTATCTATTGATCCATCCCATCTATCTATCTAAGATAGGAGTACTGGAACAGGAATTGGCTGCAGAGACAGGTAAATATGAATGAACTTTAGTGAACCTGCAGACTTTACTAGTGAGTCATCTATTTACATGTATAATTATAACGACAATCATATACCAATGTACAGTACTCTCTATGTAAGGATGGCACCGAAAAAAAAATGGCTGCCCATACATTTCAATGGCAAGTGATGAGCTGAAATCTCTGGTAATATATACAGATAGGTTTTAATAAACACATACCTATTCATATCTAGTGTTTTTATGACTACCAACACCGTCTAGATAGCCAAATATTGTCGTTAGGGTAGAGAACCGGCGAGTGGCAAAACTGGCAAAATCTGCTTAATATTATTATTATTACTATTATTTTTCAGACAAATCATTTTTTTGTTTGTTGAACTATCACAATAATTCTAGCACCATTCCAATTGCATTTATAGTAAAATTCTGGTCTTAAAGTAGCGAGATGATATCTTCAGATACTATGAAAGAAGACAGTCTCAATGACGGTAAAGATTTGATCTCGAATTGGACGCCATTTTTTAAGTGCATTCATTAATTTACCCACGTGGAATTAATTGGGCGTGCGCATTTGTGTCTTCAGGACACAAAAGCTATTTACTGAAATTGCCTGCTACAGTACGTTAGAATCATAATCATAGTAATAAAGTTTGTGAGCAAATACATTCTTAAAATAATGAGCATAATAATTATTAATATTAAAACCGTGGTATACTGATAATATAATAAATATTATATACTATGATAAGCACTGGAATGCCGAACAGTATAATTTGTGTTCATAATATGAAATCTTTTAATTTTATCAACAGTAATTATCTATAGTTAATAAGTAATTAAATATTAATTTATTGATAGTTTAATTAATTATATCATTATTTAAACTGTTAATTAAACAGTGAAGTAATAAAATTAATTAGTTTATTACTGTTACTAGTTAATTAATTTTACCAATAACTATTATTAATTAACTGAAAATGGTGGGTGTGTTCATTGTTCAGGTGGACATTTTAAGGTGAGAAATATTTGATAGTGATTGCCAATTGAGAAGTAAACCTGTGAGTTATCATTAAAATGTAACTCCATTTCCTCTTACTAGAATGTACTAGCTGTGTTGAAAATGAAATCCTTTCTACAATGTTTCTGAGGACTTTCAACTGATACTAGTAATTTTACAATGATTATGTCCAACATTCTATTCCCATTCTGTAGATAGCTACTAAGGGTGACATTACACATTCAGAGTGGAAATTGTATTTTATAGAGTGAGCTGTTGAATGTTATGTTAGTTAATATTTGTTCCACACTCCAGGTCCTCCGTAGAGGTCAGGTTAATTCTGATTGCTGTCACTTCCAAGACATTCCTTCGTATGCTTTCTAATATTGATTAAAATATGAGTACAAGGAAGGGATTTGATAGAATATTATTTAGTACTCAAATATAGCACCTCAAGTATAGTGTTTTCATAACAATTTGTCAGTAAGTTTCAAAACCTATGAATTTCCATCCCCCGCTCTTCAGTCGTTCATCTATTATTATCACAAATCACTATTAACATGTTTAGTTTTGAACTAACATACGTATTTTAGTCTTTCCCCCCTTTCTTCTAAATATTAACGTCCAAACATTTGCTCAGTTAGTATTGGGAATTACGTAATGCAGGTTTCACCTGAGCGCATATGAACTGTATGAAATGTTTAGTTCATTACCAAAGTTAAATTTCTCAGTCATGTGAATGTTTCCACAAGTTAACTGTAGCTAATATTACGAGTTCTATTCAGTAAGTGAATAAAATTATGTATTCCATTTGATTGCTCCTCCCTCATTCGTACGCATATTCATTCAATATTAATGTAAATCCCTCTACAGTATGTTTAGTTATTCCCAAAGTTAGGTTAATTGTTAATTATGTACTCCTATTGACCACTCCAGAATCCTCCAGACACAAGTGGAATCCACCAGACGACTCATCGAGAAGACATTGATTTGATGTAAAGCTGTTCAAATTGGTGAGGGTATACTGTATATATCTATCTATCCTTATAAACCTGTATTAATTAATTATATTAATGAATGCACTCGTTAGCATGTTTAGTTTTCCTTAAACTTCAGTTATTTAATTATGGTCCCTTTTCTACGAAAGGATTTAATATTCCTCCGGATAGTTTGAATCTCTCAAAAATTGGTGATTTAAAGACAAAAACTCAGTAAGTTTGGAATTTTGTGAATTAAAATTCCACACTCTACTGAGTTTCATATATGCAGTCATTATCATAAAGTCACTATCAAACAGGATTAGTTTTCCGCTAACTTATATTGTATTAGGTCTCTCTCCAGAAGTTAGTTTCAAGGAAAATTTTACATGAAGCTTTCACTAGGTTAGTATTGCTAATCATGTTTTGTACACATTTCATATAATCACTATACTTATAAATGAAGTATATTTCAGAGTGCTGTGAATTGTTTTGCAAATTATCTGTAGATCATGATAGGAATTCTCCTCTGTAAGTGAATGAAATTGCAAATTCCAAAATCTCACTCCTCCCCACATTCATATGTGTATTCAATCAATATAAACTCATTCCCCCTAGCTCTTACCCAAGTTAGGTTAATTATGTACTCCCATTCACTCCTCCAAATTCCTACAATTATAAACGCACAATTCATTTTGTTTGTTCCTTTTCACCAGGTTACTTGTTTAGGTTTCATGAATCCAATCGACATAAAATGGAGTGATGTTGTAATACGTGAGTTATTCCACCTTTGACATATAATTCATTCTGTATTCAATTCATATCACCAATATGTGTATTTCATTCATCAATTGAGTCTTAAAGAAGAGTTTGTACTGTGATCTTGTAGTATATCAACGTCTTCTTTCTTGATTGTAGTAAAACTTCTTGATAGACTTGTAGTATACCAACGTCTTCTTTCTCGGTTATAGTATTAGTTCCTCATAGTTCTTGTTCTTGCTAGATAGGAAAATATTCTTGTCTTGTAGAATTACACCATAAAATAATTTGTAAGACCGTTAGATTGCAATTTCACTTATTTCTTACATCTCATAGGCACTACTATTGTGAAGACGAAGTTAAGACATGCTGATATTCATTCTTAAGAATTCCGCTGAAGAATGCTCGTAATGACTCCAACTACAAGTCACATCAATGTTCAGAATTATTCTCACCCATTCATTTCAAGTGTCAAGTGTCATCAATTATGTCTAACTAATTCGGTTGTCTACATTCACGGAAAGAATGCAGGTTCCATGCTCCATTATCGTGAAATCTGGAGTTTTCTATTTGAATTATCACTCTAATTGTTTGTGAAATCTCCATTCCCTAAACATGTGAAATCACCAGTCGTCTGTCTTGTCTTATCTCCAGTCTCCAGTCAACCTTGTGAATTTTCCAACCTACTGACATTTAAGTTCTGTACATTACAGTTGCGAGTCTCCCAAACAATCTATCCTGCATTCTTTATGTCAGTTATGCAGACTCCAGTATTCAGTTTCTTAGTTAATTTACCTGTTCTCATCAAGAACCTTACTTGGTAAGCGTATGAGATTAACAAGATTATGTAATCTTTCCATTATTCATGTACTGATTACAATTGTAAATGCAGTATTTAATTTTTACTATATCCCCAAGTTCTGTTTCATAGGAGGAGTCCATTTGTTCGATGAGGACTGATTTCATTGTGTACACAGTTTGAGGTATTTCTCATTTTCGTTCCATGTAATTTTACTCTGCAATAGAGTTATTTGTGTGGTGCCGTAAGTTACGTGTATATACCATTCCAAACCACTTCCATCATTTGCATATTCATTCATTCATTATAACACAGGTGCACTAATTCATGTGTTTAGTTTGTTTCCAAAGTTAGGTTCTTAGGTCGATGCAAGTTGTAGTGGTGCGATGGTTCTTTGTTCTTTGAGTTTGATGTCACTCCAGTTAAGTTGATTTATACGTTGTTATCATTAGTTTTACTCAGTAGTCGTATAATTTTCAGTAGCCCATTCCACCATTCATATACCCAATATAAATGTAAATGCAGTATTATATATGTTTATTTTTCCTTCAAGTTTCATTTCATAGGAGTGATCTATTTCCTCAAGAAACAGTGATCCGTTTGTGTTCACAAACTGAGTTTAGCAATGATTTGTTTTCAAATCACAAGTTCAGGATCTCTCTTAAGACGTTTGTTATAAATACAAGGTAGTTATTTGGTTAGTGTGGTAAGTTTTGTATACCATCAAGCACTCTTCCATCATTTGTATATTCATTCAATAATTATAACTATAATTGCACTAGTTAATATGTATAGTTTGCTTCCCAAGTTAGGTTGTAGGTCGATGCCAGGTGTAGTGGACCGATTCTTATGCTTAGACTTCATTCAAGTTAAGTTGATTTATATATATTTATTTTACTAAGTAGTTGTATAAGTTAATGTAGTCCGTTCCACCATTCATGTACTCATTATATCTAGAGATGTAGCATTATATATGTTTACTTTTCCCCAAGTTACCTTTCATAGATGCGGTCCATTTACTCAAAGATGAGTGATCGCTTTTTGTTCAAAATTTGATAACATCGTTTCTTGTAAATACATGATGGTTTGTGTCGTAAGTTTTGTATACTGTCAAACACTCTTCCATTGTTTGTATATTCCTTCATTCATCACAATTATAAATCCCATATATAATGTATTTTGTTACTCCCAAGTATAGTATCTTAGGTGCAGTGAGTAACCCCGTGCGTACACAGTTTCAGAGAGGAATCTCTATTGGTAAGTTAATCATTTTATGTTTTTCAGACACATTTAATATGTTTTTATAGTTCTTCTCATGTGATATGTAATTCTTAGTTCTTGGTAGTTGTTGTAGTTGTTGGTAATTGTTGGTATTTCTTGAAGGTTTTTAGTACTTCTTGGTAGTTCTTGAAGTTCTTGGTAGTTCTGGTAGTTCTTGCTGCAGCTTTTGTAGTTGACAATATTATTTATGTCGTAGTAGTTCTTGTGATCTTGTAGTTCTTTTATTTCTTGTAGGCCTTTGTAGTTCTTGGTACTTGTTGGTAGTTCTTGGTAGGTCTTGCTGTTCTCACACAGTTTATATTTACAAGAGGTTGCTGTATTCTAGCTGTGGAACGACGCTGCAGAGTAGTTCTCATTCTCAAAATACTTTTAATAATGCGTGATAATGTAGGTGTTCATAATATGAAATGTTTTAATTTTATCAACAGTAATTATCTATAGTTAATAAGTAATTAAATATTAATTTATTGAGAGTTTAATTAATTATATCATTATTTAAACTGTTAATTAAACAGTGAAGTAATAAAATTAATTAGTTTATTACTGTTACTAGTTAATTAATTTTACCAATAACTACTATTAATTAACTGAAAATGGTGGGTGTGTTCATTGTTCAGATGGACATTCTAAAATGAGAGAGAAATATTTGATAGTGATTGCTGATTGAGAATTAAACCTGTGAGTTTTCATTAAAATATAACTCCATTTCCTCTTACTAGAATGTACTGGCTGTGTTGAAAATGAAATCCTTTCTACAATGTTTCTGAGGACTTTCAACTGATACTAGTAATTTTACAATGATTATGTCCACCATTCTATTCCCATTCTGTAGATAGCTACTAAGGGTGACATTACACATTCAGAGTGAAAATTGTATTTTATAGAGTGAGCAGTTGAAAGTTATGTTAGTTAATATTTGTTCCACACTCCAGGTCCTCCGTAGAGGTCAGGTTAATTCTGATTGCTGTCACTTCCAAGACATTCCTTCGTATGCTTTCTAATATTGATTAAAATATGAGTAGAAGGAAGGGATTTGATAGAATATTATTTAGTACTCAAATATAGCACCTCAAGTATAGTGTTTTCATAACAATTTGTCAGTAAGTTTCAAAACCTATGAATTTCCATCCCCCGCTCTTCAGTCGTTCATCTATTATTATCACAAATCACTATTAACATGTTTAGTTTTGAACTAACATACGTATTTTAGTCTTTCCCCCCTTTCTTCTAAAGATTAACGTCCAAACATTTGCTCAGTTAGTATTGGGAATTTTGTAATGCAGGTTTCACCTAAGCACATATGAACTGTATAACATGTTTAGTTCATTACCAAAGTTAAATTTCTCAGTCATGTGAATGTTTCCACAAGTTAACTGTAGCTAATATTACGAGTTCTATTCAGTAAGTGAATAATATTATGTATTCCATTTGATTGCTCCTCCCTCATTCGTACGCATATTCATTCAATATTAATGTAAATCCCTCTACAGTATGTTTAGCTATTCCCAAAGTTAGGTTAATTGTTAATTATGTACTCCTATTGACCACTCCAGAATCCTCCAGACACAAGTGGAATCCACCAGAGGACTCAACGAGAAGACATTGATTTGATGTAAAGCTGTTCAAATTGGTGAGGGTATACTGTATATATCTATCTTCCCTTATAAACCTGTATTTATTTATATCTCTTTATCTAAGCATGTATTTATCCATGGATCAAATTCTTATGTACACATTTATCTACACAATTATTCTTCTTATATATCTATCTATCAATTTATATTGTGTGCTATCTATTTATCGGTCTAATTCTCTAACTATCATTCTATCTATCTACCTATTTACTTATCTAAACATTTATTGTCTATGTATCTATCCATCGATCCATCCATCCATCTCTCCATCCTTCCATGCATTCATTCAAACTTTCATCCATTCAGTAAATGAAATGCCCATTCATCCATCCATCCATCCATCCATCCAATAGTCTATCTATCTATATTAATCAAGTTCTATCAATTTTTGTATTTTTGTATCTATCTATATATCTATCTGTCTAATTTCTAACTCTATTTTTCTCTATACATCAGTCTGTCTGACCGTTTGTCTGTCAGTCAGAGTGTTACTCTGTCTGTTCGTTTGTCTGTTTCTACCTATGTACTTATGAATTTCTTGACATATCCATTTATCTGTATATGTGTATATGTCCTGTCTATCCTGTCTATCCTTTCTATCTTGACTATCCTGTCTATCCTGTATATCTTGTCTATCCTGTCAATCTTGTCTATCCTGTCTATCATGACTATCCTGTCTATCCTGTCTATACTGTTTATCTTGTCTATCCTGTCTATCCTCTCTATACTGTCTATCCTCCAATTTTACTCTGTCTATCGTGTCTATACTCTCGATCTTGTCTATGCTGCCTATCCTGTTTATCCTGTCTATCATTACTATCCTGTCTATCCTGTCTATACATTTTATCCCTTCTATCCTGTCTATCCTGTCTATCATGACCATCCTGTGTATATTGTTTATCTTGTCTGTCCTGTCAATCCTCTCTATCCTGTCTATCCTGTCTATCTTGACTATCCTGTCTACCATATCTATCTTTTCTATCCTGTCTATCCAGTCTACCCTCCATGTGTACCATGTTTATCCTGTCTATCTTTTCTACAAAGCCAATCCTGTCTATCCTGTCTATCCTGCATTTGTACCATATCTATTTTGTCTATCCTGTCAATTGTGTCTATCATGTCTGTCATGTCTATCCTGTCTATCCTGTCATTCCTGTCTATCCTGTATATCCTGTCTATCTTGTCTATCCTGTCAAGGTATTCATCTATCTCTCTATCTCTATATCTCTGTATCTACCTATCTACCTATCTATCTATTTATCTAACGAAGTATGTATCTGTCTGTCTATATAGCTATATATGCATCTATCTAAATTTATTGATATCTTACATATTTATCAACCTAAATTTGTAGCTATATCACTATCAATATCCCTATATCTATCTATCTATCTATCTATCTATCTATCTATCCATCTATCAACTCATCCGTCCATAGATCCATGATTCAATTCATACATCCATCCATCCATCCATCCATCCGTCCATCCATTCATCCAACTATTCATCTACCCACGTACCCATCTACCCGTTAACCGCTCTACCTATCTATCTATCTACATATCTACCTATCCAACTATCTACCTATCCAACTATCTACCTATCTACGTATTTACCTATCTACCTATCTGCCTCTCTAACTATCTACCTATTTATATATGTGCCTATCAACCTATCTACTGATTTACCTATCTACATCTCTAAATCTCTAACTCTCTACCTCTCTACCTATCTACCTAGCTACCTATCTACCTATCTATCTATCTATCTATCTACGTATCTACCTATCTTTCATATTTATCAATCTAAAATGGTAGGTATGTATCTATCTTTATCTCTATCTATTTATTTATCTTTCTATATATCTATCTATCTGTTTAACTCTCTACCTGTCTAACGGTTTACCTGTCTACCTGTCTACATATCTACCTGTCTACCTGTCTACATATCTACCTGTCTACCTGTCTACCTGTCTACCTGTCTACATATATATCTATCTGCCTATCTGCCTATCGGCGTATCTACCTATCTACCTATTTACCTATCTACGTATCTACATACCTACATATATACCGATCTACCTATCTACCAATCTACCTATCTAACTATCTACCTATCTATATATCTACCTATCTAACTATCTACCTATCTACCTATCTAACTATCTACCTATTTACCTATCATCCTATCTACCTATCACCGATCTACCTGTCTACATATCTACCTGTCTACCTGTCTACCTGTCTACTTGTCTACATATATATCTATCTGCCTATCTGCCTATTGGCGTATCTACCTATCTACCTATTTACCTATCTACGTATCTACATACCTACATATATACCGATCTACCTATCTACCAATCTACCTATCTAACTATCTACCTATCGATATATCTACCTATCTAACTATCTACCTATTTACCTATCATCCTATCTACCTATCACCGATCTACCTGTCTAACTACTTATCTGTCTACATGTCTACCTGTTTAACTGACTACCTGTTTACCTGTCTAACTGTCTACCTGTCAACCTATTTATCTATCTACCTATCAAACTATTTACCTATCTACCGTCCATTCATCCATCCATTCAACAATTCGTACCAACCTACACAATAAACCCTCTACCTATCTACCTATCTACATATGTTCATATTTACCTGTCTACCTATTAACATCTCTATATATCTACCTATCTACATATCTATCTATCTAATTCTCTACCTCTCTACCTATCTACCTAGCTACATATCTAATTATCTATTTATATATCTATCTACGTATCTACCTATCTTACAAATATATCCATCTAAAATTGTAGGCATCTATCTATCATTATTTCTATCTATCTATATATCTTTCTATCTATATATCTATCTATCCATCAATGTATCTATCTATCTATCTATCTATCTATCTATCTGTCTATCTATCCATTTATTGATCTATCGATCTATGTATCTATGTATCTATCTATCTATCTATCTATCCTTCCCTCCTTCTGTTCCTCTGTCTTTCCGTCCGTCCGTCCGTCAATCTGACCTCCCAACCGCACAATCGCCCGTCCGTCCATTTGTCCTTCCGCCCGTCCTTTCGTCCGACCCACCGTTCTTCTGTCTGTCTCTCTGTCTCTCTATCTCTCTATCTATCTATCTGACTACTTACCTACTTATCTAACTAACTACCCAATTTCCTATTTACCTATCTACCTATCTACCTATCTACATACGTACCTATCTACCTCTATAGCTATCTACACATCTACATATCTATCTATCTACCTATCTACTTATTTACCTACCTACCTATCTACCTATATACCTTTCTACCTATCTACCTCTCTAACTGTCTATCTGTCTACCTGTCTGACTGTCTACATATATACCTATCTACCTATCAACCTCTCTATTTATCTAAGTATCTACCTATCTACCTATCTACCGATATAACAATCTACCTATCTACCTATCTATCTATCTACCTCTCTACTTCTCTAACTCTCTAACTCTCCACCTCTCTAACTCTTTACCTCTCTATCTCTCTACCTCTCTACCTCTCTATTTATCTACTTATTTAACTAACTACCTATCTACCTACTTACAAATCTACATACCTGTCTATCTATCTAATCGATCTATTTATCTAACCACACATGTATGTGTATCTATCTTTCTTTCTATATATCTCTCTATCTATCTATCTATTTATTTATCTATCTATCTGTCTACCTGTGTACATATCTAACAGTTTACCTATCTATCTGTCTACCTGTCTACATGTCTACCTGTCTACACATCTACCTATCTGCCTATCTGCATATCTGCGTATCTACCTATCTACCTATCTACCTATCTACCTATCTACATATCTACTTATCTACATATCTACCGATCTAACTGTCTACCTGTTTACATGTCTAACTGTCTACTTGTCTACATATCTACCTATCTAAGTATCTGCCTACCTACCTATCAACTGATTTACCTATCTATCTGTGAACCTATCTACATATCTACGTATCTACATATCTATCTATCTTTCTATATATCAAATCTATGTATTTATCTGACGAAGTATGTATCTCTCTGTCCATCTAACTACTAAGCTATATACGTATATATTGATATCATACATATGGATCAATCTAAATTTGTAGGTTTGTATCTACCATTATCTCT
>OX345652.1:1995200-2000200 GCA_947044365.1 Petrosia ficiformis
TGAATTCTTGTGACTGTTGATGATTACTCCAATCTCCTTTTTTCTACAGCTAAAACTTTAATTATATCTTCGAATTCTCATCCCTCTTCATGATGTACTCCGGACTAATCATTTAGGCGACTCAAAATGAAGTCCCTTCATGAGTACTTGCAACCCATTTCTAGTGACATTAATTTTTTGTCTGATATGATGAGTATGCGGATAAATTTATGTATGATAATTGCTTGGTACTCCAACGCTCGTTTAATGATTCAATGATTACAATTATAAACGCACAATTCATTTTGTTTGTTCCTTTTCACCAGGTTACTTGTTTAGGTTTCATGAATCCAATCGACATAAAATGGAGTGATGTTGTAATACGTGAGTTATTCCACCTTTCACATATAATTCATTCGGTATTCAATTCATATCACCAATATGTGTATTTTATTCATCAATTGAGTCTTAAAGGAGAGTTTGTACAGTGATCTTGTAGTATATCAACGTCTTCTTTCTTGATTGTAGTAAAACTTCTTGATAGACTTGTAGTATACCAACGTCTTCTTTCTCGGTTATAGTATTAGTTCCTCATAGTTCTTGATCTTGCTAGATAGGAAAATATTCTTGTCTTGTAGAATTACACCATAAAATAATTGGTAAGACCGTTAGATTGCAATTTCACTTATTTCTTACATCTCATAGGCACTACTATTGTGAAGACGAAGTTAAGACATGCTGATATTCATTCTTAAGAATTCCGCTGACGAATGCTCGTAATGACTCCATCTACAAGTCACATCAATGTTCAGAATTATTCTCACCCATTCATTTCAAGTGTCAAGTGTCATCAATTATGTCTAACTAATTTGGTTGTCTACATTCACGGAAAGAATGCAGGTTCCATGCTCCATTATCGTGAAATCTGGAGTTTTCTATTTGAATTATCACTCTAATTGTTTGTGAAATCTCCATTCCCTAAACATGTGAAATCACCAGTCGTCTGTCTTGTCTTATCTCCAGTCTCTTGTCAACCTTGGGAATTTTCCAACCTACAGACATTTAAGTTCTGTACATTACAGTTGCGAGTCTCCCAAACAATCTATCCTGCATTCTTTATGTCAGTTATGCAGACTCCAGTATTCAGTTTCTAAGTTAATTTACCTGTTCTCATCAAGAACCTTACTTGGTAAGCGTATGAGATTAACTAGATTATGTAATCCTTTCCATTATTCATGTACTGATTACAATTGTAAATGCAGTATTTAATTTTTACTATATCCCCAAGTTCTGTTTCACAGGTGGAGTCCATTTGTTCGATGAGGACTGATTTCATTGTGTACACAGTTTGAGGTATTTCTCATTTTCGTTCCATGTAATTTTACTCTGCAATAGAGTTATTTGTGTGGAGCCGGAAGTTACGTGCATATACCAATCCAAACCACTTCCATCATTTGCATATTCATTCATTCATTATAACACAGGTGCACTAATTCATGTGTTTAGTTTGTTTCCAAAGTTAGGTTCTTAGGTCGATGCAAGTTGTAGTGGTGCGATGGTTCTTAGTTCTTTGAGTTTGATGTCACTCCAGTTAAGTTGATTTATACGTTGTTATCATTAGTTTTACTCAGTAGTCGTATAATTTTCAGTAGCCCATTCCACCATTCATATATCCAATATAAATGTAAATGCAGTATTATATATGTTTATTTTTCCTTCAAGTTTCATTTCATAGGAGTGATCTATTTCCTCAAGAAACAGTGATCCGTTTGTGTTCACAAACTGAGTTTAGCAATGATTTGTTTTCAAATCACAAGTTCAGGATCTCTCTTAAGACGTTTGTTATAAATACAAGGTAGTTATTTGGTTAGTGTGGTAAGTTTTGTATACCATCAAGCACTCTTCCATCATTTGTATATTCATTCAATAATTATAACTATAATTGCACTAGTTAATATGTTGAGTTTGCTTCCCTAGTTAGGTTGTAGGTCGATGCCAGGTGTAGTGGACCGATTCTTATGCTTAGACTTCATTCAAGTTAAGTTGATTTATATATATTTATTTTACTAAGTAGTTGTATAAGTTAATGTAGTCCGTTCCACCATTCATGTACTCATTATATCTAGAGATGTAGCATTATATATGTTTACTTTTCCCCAAGTTACCTTTCATAGGTGCGGTCCATTTACCAAAGATGAGTGATCGCTTTTTGTTCAAAATTTGATAACATCGTTTCTTGTAAATACATGATGGTTTGTGTCGTAAGTTTTGTATACTGTCAAACACTCTTCCATTGTTTGTATATTCCTTCACTCATCACAATTATAAATCCCATATATAATGTATTTTGTTACTCCCAAGTATAGTATCTTAGGTGCAGTGAGTTACCCCGTGCGTGCACAGTTTCAGAGAGGAATCTCTATTGGTAAGTTAATCATTTTATGTTTTTCATACACATTTAATATGTTTTTATAGTTCTTCTCATGTGATATGTAATTCTTAGTTCTTGGTAGTTGTTGTAGTTGTTGGTAATTGTTGGTATTTCTTGGAGGTTTTTAGTAGTTCTTGGTAGTTCTTGAAGCTCTTGGTAGTTCTGGTAGTTCCTGCTGCAACTTTTGTAGTTGACAATATTATTTATGTCGTAGTAGTTCTTGTG
Source organism: Petrosia ficiformis (assembly GCA_947044365.1). Lineage (NCBI taxonomy): Eukaryota > Metazoa > Porifera > Demospongiae > Haplosclerida > Petrosiidae > Petrosia > Petrosia ficiformis. Next base: position 1,997,836 of record OX345652.1, read on the forward strand.
ATCTTGTAGTTCTTTTATTTCTTATAGGCCTTGGTAGTTCTTGGTACTTGTTGGTAGTTCTTGGTAGGTCTTGCTGTTCTCACACAGTTTATATTTACAAGAGGTTGCTGTATTCTAGCTGTGGAACGACGCTGCAGAGTAGTTCTCATTCTCGAAATACTTTTAATAATGCGTGATACTGTAGGTGTTCATAATATGAAATGTTTTAATTTTATCAACAGTAATTATCTATAGTTAATAAGTAATTAAATATTAATTTATTGATAGTTTAATTAATTATATCATTATTTAAACTGTTAATTAAACAGTGAAGTAATAAAATTAATTAGTTTATTACTGTTACTAGTTAATTAATTTTACCAATAACTACTATTAATTAACTGAAAATGGTGGGTGTGTTCATTGTTCAGATGGACATTCTAAAATGAGAGAGAAATATTTGATAGTGATTGCCAAATGAGAATTAAACCTGTGAGTTTTCATTAAAATATAACTCCATTTTCTCTTACTAGAATGTACTGGCTGTGTTGAAAATGAAATCCTTTCTACAATGTTTCTGAGGACTTTCAACTGATACTAGTAATTTTACAATGATTATGTCCAACATTCTATTCCCATTCTGTAGATAGCTACTAAGGGTGACATTACACATTCAGAGTGAAAATTGTATTTTATAGAGTGAGCTGTTGAAAGTTATGTTAGTTAATATTTGTTCCACACTCCAGGTCCTCCGTAGAGGTCAGGTTAATTCTGATTGCTCTTGCTTCCAAGACATTCCTTCGTATGCTTTCTAATATTGATTAAAATATGAGTACAAGGAAGGGATTTGATAGAATATTATTTAGTACTCAAATATAGCACCTCAAGTATAGTGTTTTCATAACAATTTGTCAGTAAGTTTCAAAACCTATGAATTTCCATCCCCCGCTCTTCAGTCGTTCATCTATTATTATCACAAATCACTATTAACATGTTTAGTTTTGAACTAACATACGTATTTTAGTCTTTCCCCCCTTTCTTCTAAAGATAAACGTCCAAACATTTGCTCAGTTAGTATTGGGAATTTTGTAATGCAGGTTTCACCTAAGCACATATGAACTGTATAACATGTTTAGTTCATTACCAAAGTTAAATTTCTCAGTCATGTGAATGTTTCCACAAGTTAACTGTAGCTAATATTACGAGTTCTATTCAGTAAGTGAATAATATTATGTATTGCATTTGATTGCTCTTCCCTCATTCGTACGCATATTAATTCAATATTAATGTAAATCCCTCTACAGTATGTTTAGTTATTCCCAAAGTTAGGTTAATTGTTAATTATGTACTCCTATTGACCACTCCAGAATCCTCCAGACACAAGTGGAATCCACCAGACGACTCAACGAGAAGACATTGATTTGATGTAAAGCTGTTCAAATTGGTGAGGGTATACTGTATATACCTATCTTCCCTTATAAACCTGTATTTATTTATATCTCTTTATCTAAGCATGTATTTATCCATGGATCTAATTCTTATATACACATTTATCTACACATTTATTCTTCTTATATATCTATCTATCGATTTATATTGTGTGCTATCTATGTATCGGTCTAATTCTCTAACTATCATTCTATCTATCTACCTATTTACGTATCTAAACATTTATTGTCTATGTATCTATCCATCGTTCCATCCATCCATCTCTCCATCCTTCCATGCATTCATTCAAACTTTAATCCATTCATTAAATGAAATGCCCATTCATCCATCCATCCATCCATCCAATAGTCTATCTATCTATATTAATCAAGTTCTATCAATTTTTGTATTTTTGTATCTATCTATATATCTATTTGTCTAATTTCTAACTCTATTTTTCTCTATATATCAGTCTGTCTGACCGTTTGTCTGTCAGTCAGAGTGTTTCTCTGTCTGTTCGTTTGTCTGTTTCTACCTATGTACTTATGAATTTCTTGACGTATCCATTTATCTGTATATGTGTATATGTCCTGTCTATCCTGTCTATCCTTTCTATCTTGACTATCCTGTCAATCTTGTCTATCCTGTCTATCATGACTATCCTGTCTATCCTGTCTATACTGTTTATCTTGTCTATCCTGTCTATCCTCTCTATACTGTCTATCCTCCAATTTTACTCTGTCTATCGTGTCTATACTCTCGATCTTGTCTATGCTGCCTATCCTGTTTATCCTGTCTATCATTACTATCCTGTCTATCCTGTCTATACATTCTATCCCTTCTATCCTGTCTATCCTGTCTATCATGACCATCCTGTGTATATTGTTTATCTTGTCTGTCCTGTCAATCCTCTCTATCCTGTCTATCCTGTCTATCTTGACTATCCTGTCTACCATAT
>OX345652.1:2005200-2022700 GCA_947044365.1 Petrosia ficiformis
CTTTATTTGTCTACTACAAATATATTTCTTTATCTCTCAACTTGTCTCTCCTTCATATATATATATATATATATATATATATATATGTATATGTATCTACTTATTTATCTATGTATGTATTTATGTATGTATTTTTGTGTTTATTGATCCGTGTTTATGATACAGTCATCCCCAAACCCTGCACACTATTCCATAAAACGTACACCCTAAATAGAAAACAGTAAATCGTAAGCACTAAACACTAAGCCCAAAAGCAAAAACACTAAACACTGAATCCCAAATTTGAAGCTTTACCTAACTACCATCCTACATACCTACCTACCTACCTACCTACCCGTCTTTCAACATACCACTTTCTGGTTAATAACATATCATTTCCTTGTTAGTTGTTCTTAGGTGCTCACTAGTTATAAATATATTCTTGTCTTGTGAGATAGAATGAATGCATTGCACATTGATTTGAGACTGTTATTTTATTATTTGAATTGCTTCATATTTCTGGTACTTTACATTTAGCAGATGAACTTCAGCAATTTTTATTTGTTGTTCATATTTCGTTTATGTGATTTTATTCCCCTCGATCATAGATTAAGTCATTATAATAATAAATGCACTCGTTAACATGTTTAGTTTTCCTTAAACTTCAGTTATTTAATTATTTAATTATGGTCCCTTTTCTACGAAAGGATTTATTGTTCCTCCGGCTAGTTTAAATCTCTCAAAACTTGGTGATTTAAAGACAAATACTCAGTAAGTTAGGAAATTAAAATTCCACACTCTACTAAGTTTCATATATTTAGTCACTATCGTAAAGTCACTGTCAAACAGGATTAGTTTTCCGCTAACTTAAGTTTTATTAGGTCTCTCTCCCCAAGTTAGTTTGAAGTAAAATTTTACATGAAGCATTCACTAGGTTAGTATTGCTAATCATGTATTGTACACATTTCATATAATCACTATACTTATAAATGAGTAGATATCAGAGTGCTGTGAATTGTTTTGCAAATTAGCTGTAGATCATGATAGGAAGTCTAAATTGCAAATTCCAAAATCTCACTCCTCCCCACATTCATATGTATATTCAATCAATATAAACTCACTCTACAATATGTTTAGTTCTTTCCCAAGTTAGGTTAATGATGTACTCCCATTCACTCCTCCAAATTCCTCCACACATTAGCTTAATCCAACAGATGACTCCACATGAAGACTCTTGTAGATGACTCCTCCCCCTGACTCCTATGTTATAGTGACTACTCCTTTTGACAAATCATTGTGAGTATTCATGGATCTTTATGAACTCTTGTGACTGTTGATGATTACTCCAATCTCCTTTTTTCTACAGCTAAAACTTTAATTATATCTTCGAATTCTCATCCCTCTTCATGATGTACTCCGGACTAATTATTTAGGCGACTCAAAATGAAGTCCCTTCATGAGTACTTGCAACCCATTTCTAGTGACATTAATTTTTTGTCTGATATGATGAGTATGCGGATAAATTTATGTATGATAATTGCTTGGTACTCCAACGCTCGTTTAATGATTCAATGATTACAATTATAAACGCACAATTCATTTTGTTTGTTCCTTTTCACCAGGTTACTTGTTTAGGTTTCATGAATCCAATCGACATAAAATGGAGTGATGTTGTAATATGCGAGTTATTCCACCTTTCACATATAATTCATTCTGTATTCAATTCATATCACCAATATGTGTATTTCATTCATCAATTGAGTCTTAAAGGAGAGTTTGTACAGTGATCTTGTAGTATATCAACGTCTTCTTTCTTGATTGTAGTAAAACTTCTTGATAGACTTGTAGTATACCAACGTCTTCTTTCTCGGTTATAGTATTAGTTCCTCATAGTTCTTGATCTTGCTAGATAGGAAAATATTCTTGTCTTGTAGAATTACACAATAAAATAATTTGTAAGACCGTTAGATTGCAATTTCACTTATTTCTTACATCTCATAGGCACTACTATTGTGAAGACGAAGTTAAGACATGCTGATATTCATTCTTAAGAATTCCGCTGAAGAATGCTCGTAATGACTCCATCTACAAGTCACATCAATGTTCAGAATTATTCTCACCCATTCATTTCAAGTGTCAAGTGTCATCAATTATGTCTAACTAATTCGGTTGTCTACATTCACGGAAAGAATGCAGGTTCCATTCTCCATTATCGTGAAATCTGGAGTTTTCTATTTGAATTATCACTCTAATTGTTTGTGAAATCTCCATTCCCTAAACATGTGAAATCACCAGTCGTCTGTCTTGTCTTATCTCCAGTCTCCAGTCAACCTTGTGAATTTTCCAACCTACAGACATTTAAGTTCTGTACATTACAGTTGCGAGTCTCCCAAACAATCTGTCCTGCATTCTTTATGTCAGTTATGCAGACTCCAGTATTCAGTTTCTAAGTTAATTTACCTGTTCTCATCAAGAACCTTACTTGGTAAGCGTATGAGATTAACAAGATTATGTAATCCTTTCCATTATTCATGTACTGATTACAATTGTAAATGCAGTATTTAATTTTTACTATATCCCCAAGTTCTGTTTCATAGGAGGAGTCCATTTGTTCGATGAGGACTGATTTCATTGTGTACACAGTTTGAGGTATTTCTCATTTTCGTTCCATGTAATTTTACTCTGCAATAGAGTTATTTGTGTGGTGCCGTAAGTTACGTGCATATACCAATCCAAACTACTTCCATCATTTGCATATTCATTCATTCATTATAACACAGGTGCACTAATTCATGTGTTTAGTTTGTTTCCAAAGTTAGGTTCTTAGGTCGATGCAAGTTGTAGTGGTGCGATGGTTCTTAGTTCTTTGAGTTTGATGTCACTCCAGTTAAGTTGATTTATACGTTGTTATCATTAGGTTTACTCAGTAGTCGTATAATTTTCAGTAGCCCATTCCACCATTCATATATCCAATATAAATGTAAATGCAGTATTATATATGTTTATTTTTCCTTCAAGTTTCATTTCATAGGAGTGATCTATTTCCTCAAGAAACAGTGATCTGTTTGTGTTCACAAACTGAGTTTAGCAATGATTTGTTTTCAAATCACAAGTTCAGGATCTCTCTTAAGACGTTTGTTATAAATACAAGGTAGTTATTTGGTTAGTGTGGTAAGTTTTGTATACCATCAAGCACTCTTCCATCATTTGTATATTCATTCAATAATTATAACTATAATTGCACTAGTTAATATGTTGAGTTTGCTTCCCAAGTTAGGTTGTAGGTCGATGCCAGGTGTAGTGGACCAATTCTTATGCTTAGAATTCATTCAAGTTAAGTTGATTTATATATATTTATTTTACTAAGTAGTTGTATAAGTTAATGTAGTCCGTTCCACCATTCATGTACTCATTATATCTAGAGATGTAGCATTATATATGTTTACTTTTCCCCAAGTTACCTTTCATAGGTGCGGTCCATTTACTCAAAGATGAGTGATCGCTTTTTGTTCAAAATTTGATAACATCGTTTCTTGTAAATACATGATGGTTTGTGTCGTAAGTTTTGTATACTGTCAAACACTCTTCCATTGTTTGTATATTCCTTCATTCATCACAACTATAAATCCCATATATAATGTATTTTGTTACTCCCAAGTATAGTATCTTAGGTGCAGTGAGTTACCCCGTGCGTGCACAGTTTCAGAGAGGAATCTCTATTGGTAAGTTAATCATTTTATGTTTTTCATACACATTTAATATGTACTTGTAGTTCTTCTCATGTGATATCTAATTCTTAGTTCTTGGTAGTTCTTGTAGTTGTTGGTAATTGTTTGTATTTCTTGAAGGTTTTTGGTAGTTCTTGGTAGTTCTTGAAGTTCTTGGTAGTTCTGGTAGTTCTTGCTGCAGCTTTTGTAGTTGACAATATTATTTATGTCGTAGTAGTTCTTGTGATCTTGTAGTTCTTTTATTTCTTGTAGGCCTTGGTAGTTCTTGGTACTTGTTGGTAGTTCTTGGTAGGTCTTGCTGTTCTCACACAGTTTATATTTACAAGAGGTTGCTGTATTCTAGCTGTGGAACAACGCTTCAGAGTAGTTCTCATTCTCGAAATACTTTTAATAATGCGTGATACTGTAGGTGTTCATAATATGAAATGTTTTAATTTTATCAACAGTAATTATCTATAGTTAATAAGTAATTAAATATTAATTTATTGATAGTTTAATTAATTATATCATTATTTAAACTGTTAATTAAACAGTGAAGTAATAAAATTAATTAGTTTATTACTGTTACTAGTTAATTAATTTTACCAATAACTATTATTAATTAACTGAAAATGGTGGGTGTGTTCATTGTTCAGATGTAAAATGAGAAATATTTGATAGTGATTGCTGATTGAGAATTAAACCTGTGAGTTTTCATTAAAATATAACTCCATTTTCTCTTACTAGAATGTACTGGCTGTGTTGAAAATGAAATCCTTTCTACAATGTTTCTGAGGACTTTCAACTGATACTAGTAATTTTACAATGATTATGTCCAACATTCTATTCCCATTCTGTAGATAGCTACTAAGGGTGACATTACACATTCAGAGTGGAAATTGTATTTTATAGAGTGAGCTGTTGAATGTTATGTTAGTTAATATTTGTTCCACACTCCAGGTCCTCCGTAGAGGTCAGGTTAATTCTGATTGCTGTCACTTCCAAGACATTCCTTCGTATGCTTTCTAATATTGTTTAAAATATGAGTACAAGGAAGGGATTTGATAGAATATTATTTAGTACTCAAATATAGCACCTCAAGTATAGTGTTTTCATAACAATTTGTCAGTAAGTTTCAAAACCTATGAATTTCCATCCCCCGCTCTTCAGTCGTTCATCTATTATTATCACAAATCACTATTAACATGTTTAGTTTTGAACTAACATACGTATTTTAGTCTTTCCCCCCTTTCTTCTAAAGATTAACGTCCAAACATTTGCTCAGTTAGTATTGGGAATTTTGTAATGCAGGTTTCACCTAAGCACATATGAACTGTATAACATGTTTAGTTCATTACCAAAGTTAAATTTTTCAGTCATGTGAATGTTTCCACAAGTTAACTGTAGCTAATATTACGAGTTCTATTCAGTAAGTGAATAATATTATGTATTCCATTTGATTGCTCCTCCCTCATTCGTACGCATATTCATTCAATATTAATGTAAATCCCTCTACAGTATGTTTAGTTATTCCCAAAGTTAGGTTAATTGTTAATTATGTACTCCTATTGACCACTCCAGAATCCTCCAGACACAAGTGGAATCCACCAGACGACTCAACGAGAAGACATTGATTTGATGTAAAGCTGTTCAAATTGGTGAGGGTATACTGTATATATCTATCTTCCCTTATAAACCTGTATTTATTTATATCTTTTTATCTAAGCATGTATTTATCCATGGATCTAATTCTTATGTACACATTTATCTGCGCAATTATTCTTCTTATATATCTATCTATCGATTTATATTGTGTGCTATCTATTTATCGGTCTAATTCTCTAACTATCATTCTATCTATCTACCTATTTACGTATCTAAACATTTATTGTCTGTGTATCTACCCATCGATCCATCCATCCATCTCTCCATCCTTCCATGCATTCATTCAAACTTTCATCCATTCATTAAATGAAATGCCCATTCATCCATCCATCCATCCGTCCAATAGTCTATCTATCTATATTAATCAAGTTCTATCAATTTAAGTATTTTTGTATCTATCTATATATCTATCTGTCTAATTTCTAACTCTATTTTTCTCTATATATCAGTCTGTCTGACTGTTTGTCTGTAAGTCAGAGTGTTTCTCTGTCTGTTCGTTTGTCTGTTTCTACCTATGTACTTAGGAATTTCTTGACGTATCCATTTATCTGTATATGTATATATGTCCTGTCTATCCTGTCTATCCTTTCTATCTTGACTATCCTGTCTATCCTGTATATCTTGTCTATCCTGTCAATCTTGTCTATCCTGTCTCTCCTGTCTATCCTGTCTATCATGACTATCCTGTCTATCCTGTCTATACTGTTTATCTTGTCTATCCTGTCTATCCTCTCTATACTGTCTATCCTCCAATTTTACTCTGTCTATACTCTCGATCTTGTCTATGCTGCTTATCCTGTCTATCCTGTCTATCATTACTATCCTGTCTATCCTGTCTATACATTTTATCTTGTCTATCCTGTCTATCCTGTCTATCATGACCATCCTGTGTATATTGTTTATCTTGTCTGTCCTGTCAATCCTCTCTATCCTGTCTATCCTGTCTATCCTGTCTATCTTGACTATCCTGTCTACCATATCTATCCATTCTATCCTGTCTATCCAGTCTACCCTCCATGTGTACCATGTTTATCCTGTCTATCTTTTCTACAAAGCCAATCCTGTCTATCCTGTCTATCCTGCATTTGTACCATATCTATTTTGTGTATCCTGTCAATTGTGTCTATCATGTCTATCATGTCTATCCTGTCTATCTTGTCATTCCTGTCTATCCTGTATATCCTGTATATCCTGTCTATATTGTCTATCCTGTCAAGGTATTCATCTATCTCTCTATCTCTATATCTCTCTATCTACCTATCTACCTATTTATTTGTCTATCTATTTATCTAATCTATATATTTTTCTAACGAAGTATGTATCTGTCTGTCTATATAGCTATATATGCATCTATCTAAATTTATTGATATCTTACATATGTATCAACCTAAATTTGTAGCTATATCACTATCAATATCCCTATCTATCTACCTATCTATCTATCTATCTATCCACCCACCAACACATCCGTCCATAGATCCATGATTCAATTCATACATCCATCCATCCATCCATCCTTCCATCCATTCATCCATTCATCCAACTATTCATCTACCCACGTACCCATCTACCCGTTAACCCCTCTACCTCTCTATCTGTCTACACATCTACCTATCTAACTATCTACCTATCTACGTATCTACCCATCTACCTATCTACCTATCTGCCTCTCTAACTATCTACCTATTTACCTATGTACCTATCAACCTATCTACAGATGTACCTATCTACATCTCTAAATCTCTAACTCTCTACCTCTCTACCTATCTACCTAGCTACCTATCTACCTATCTATCTATCTATCTATCTACGTATCTACCTATCTTTCATATTTATCAATCTAAAATGGTAGGTATGTATCTATCTTTATCTCTATCTATTTATCTATCTTTCTATACATCTATTTATCTGTTTAACTCTCTACCTGTCTAACGGTTTACCTGTCGACCTGTCTACATATCTACCTGTCTATCTGTCTACCTGTCTACCTGTCTACATATATATCTATCTGCCTATCTGCCTATCTGCCTATCTGCCTATCGGCGTATCTACCTATCTACCTATTTACCTATCTACCTATCTACATACCTACATATATACCGATCTACCTATCTACCAATCTACCTATCTAACTATCTGCCTATCTAGATATCTACCTATCTAACTATCTACCTATCTACCTATCTAACTATCTACCTATTTACCTATCAACCTATCTACCTATCTACCTATCAACCTATCTACCTATCAACCTATCTACCTATCTAACTATCTACCTATTTACCTATCATCCTATCTACCTATCACCGATCTACCTGTCTAACTACTTATCTGTCTCCATGTCTACCTGTCTGCCTGTCTACCTGTCTAACTGACTACCTGTCTACCTGTCTAACTGTCTACCTGTCAACCTATTTATCTATCTACCTATCAAACTATTTACCTATCTACAGTCCATTCATCCATCCATTCAACAATTCGTACCAACCTACACAATAAACCCTCTACCTATCTACCTATCTACATATGTTCATATTTACCTGTCTACCTATTAACATCTCTATATATCTACCTATCTACCTATCTACTTATCTAACTATCTAACTCTCTACCTCTCTACCTATCTACCTAGCTACATATCTAATTATCTATCTATATATCTATCTACGTATCTACCTATCTTACAAATATATCCATCTAAAATTGTAGGCATCTATCTATCATTATTTCTATCTATCTATATATCTTTCTATCTATATATCTATCTATCCATCTATATATCTATCTATCTATCTATTTATCTATCTATCTATCTATCTGTCTATCTATCCATCTATCGATCTATCGATCTATGTATCTACCTATCTACCGATATAACAATCTACCTATCTACCTATTTATCTATCTACCTCTCTACTTCTCTACCTCTCTAACTCTCTAACTCTCCACCTCTCTAACTCTTTACCTCTCTATCTCTCTACCTATCTATCTCTCTATTTATCTACTTATTTAACTAGCTACCTATCTACCTACTTACAAATCTACATACCTATCTATCTATCTAATCGATCTATTTATCTAACCACACATGTATGTGTCTGTGTGTCTAAATAGTAAGCTATATATGTATCTAATGCATGTATTGATCTCTTACTTACGTATCAAACTAAATAGTAAGCTATATATGTATCTAACGCATGTATTGATCTCTTACTTACGTATCAAACTAAACTTGTAGGTAAGTCACAATCAATATCACTATCTATCTGTCTATATACCTACCTATCTCTCTATCTATCTATCTATTTATTTACCTATCTATCTGTCTACCTGTCTACATATCTAACAGTTTACCTGTCTATCTCTCTACCTGTCTACCTGTCTACCTGTCTACCTGTCTACCTGTCTACATATCTACATATCTACCTATCTACCTATCTGCCTATCTGCCTATCTGCGTATCTACCTATCTACCTATCTACCTATCTACCTATCTACATGTCTACTTATCTACTTATCTACCGATCTAACTGTCTACCTGTTTACATGTCTAACTGTCTACTTGTCTACATATCTACCTATCTAAATATCTGCTTACCTACCTATCAACTGATTTACCTATCTATCTGTGAACCTATCTACATATCTACGTATCTACATATCTATCTATCTTTTTATATATCCAATCTATGTATTTATCTGACGAAGTATGTGTCTCTCTGTCCATCTAACTACTAAGCTATATACGTATATATTGATATCATACATATGGATCAATCTAAATTTGTAGGTTTGTATCTACCATTATCTCTATCTATCTATCTATCTTTATATCGAACTATCTATTTATCTATCTGTCCATCCATATATCTAACTATCTATCTATATATCTATCCATCCATCGATCCATCCATCCATTCTTCCATCCATTCTTCCATCCATCCAACCATCCATCCATCCATCCATCAATCCATCAATCCATCCAACCATCCATCCAACCATCCATCCAACCATCCAGCCATCCATCCATCCATCCATCCAGCAATCCATTCATCCATCCATCCATCCACCCAGTCATCCATCCATCCAACCATCCATCCATCCATCCATCCATGTACTCCCATTCACTCCTCCAAATTCCTCCACACATTAGCTTAATCCAACAGATGACTCCACATGAAGACTCTTGTAGATGACTCCTCCCCCTGACTCCTATGTTATAGTGACTACTCCTTTTGACAAATCATTGTGAGTATTCATGGATCTTTATGAAATCTTGTGACTGTTGATGATTACTCCAATCTCCTTTTTTCTACAGCTAAAACTTTAATTATATCTTCGAATTCTCATCCCTCTTCATGATGTACTCCGGACTGATCATTTAGGCGACTCAAAATGAAGTCCCTTCATGAGTACTTGCAACCCATTTCTAGTGACATTAATTTTTTGTCTGATATGATGAGTATGCGGATAAATTTATGTATGATAAGTGCTTGGTACTCCAACGCTCGTTTAATGATTCAATGATTACAATTATAAACGCACAATTCATTTTGTTTGTTCCTTTTCACCAGGTTACTTGTTTAGGTTTGATGAATCCAATCGACATAAAATGGAGTGATGTTGTAATACGTGAGTTATTCCACCTTTGACATATAATTCATTCGGTATTCAATTCATATCACCAATATGTGTATTTCATTCATCAATTGAGTCTTAAAGGAGAGTTTGTACAGTGATCTTGTAGTATATCAACGTCTTCTTTCTTGATTGTAGTAAAACTTCTTGATAGACTTGTAGTATACCAACGTCTTCTTTCTCGGTTATAGTATTAGTTCCTCATAGTTCTTGATCTTGCTAGATAGGAAAATATTCTTGTCTTGTAGAATTACACGATAAAATAATTTGTAAGACCGTTAGATTGCAATTTCACTTATTTCTTACATCTCATAGGCACTACTATTGTGAAGACGAAGTTAAGACATGCTGATATTCATTCTTAAGAATTCCGCTGAAGAATGCTCGTAATGACTCCAACTACAAGTCACATCAATGTTCAGAATTATTCTCACCCATTCATTTCAAGTGTCAAGTGTCATCAATTATGTCTAACTAATTCGGTTGTCTACATTCACGGAAAGAATGCAGGTTCCATGCTCCATTATCGTGAAATCTGGAGTTTTCTATTTGAATTATCACTCTAATTGTTTGTGAAATCTCCATTCCCTAAACATGTGAAATCACCAGTCGTCTGTCTTGTCTTATCTCCAGTCTCCAGTCAACCTTGTGAATTTTCCAACCTACAGACATTTAAGTTCTGTACATTACAGTTGCGAGTCTCCCAAACAATCTATCCTGCATTCTTTATGTCAGTTATGCAGACTCCAGTATTCAGTTTCTAAGTTAATTTACCTGTTCTCATCAAGAACCTTACTTGGTAAGCGTATGAGATTAACTAGATTATGTAATCCTTTCCATTATTCATGTACTGATTACAATTGTAAATGCAGTATTTAATGTTTACTATATCCCCAAGTTCTGTTTCATAGGAGGAGTCCATTTGTTCGATGAGGACTGATTTCATTGTGTACACAGTTTGAGGTATTTCTCATTTTCGTTCCATGTAATTTTACTCTGCAATAGAGTTATTTGTGTGGTGCCGTAAGTTACGTGTATATACCATTCCAAACCACTTCCATCATTTGCATATTCATTCATTCATTATAACACAGGTGCACTAATTCATGTGTTTAGTTTGTTTCCAAAGTTAGGTTCTTAGGTCGATGCAAGTTGTAGTGGTGCGATGGTTCTTAGTTCTTTGAGTTTGATGTCACTCCAGTTAAGTTGATTTATATGTTGTTATCATTAGTTTTACTCAGTAGTCGTATAATTTTCAGTAGCCCATTCCACCATTCATATACCCAATATAAATGTAAATGCAGTATTATATATGTTTATTTTTCCTTCAAGTTTCATTTCATAGGAGTGATCTATTTCCTCAAGAAACAGTGATCTGTTTGTGTTCACAAACTGAGTTTAGCAATGATTTGTTTTCAAATCACAAGTTCAGGATCTCTCTTAAGACGTTTGTTATAAATACAAGGTAGTTATTTGGTTAGTGTGGTAAGTTTTGTATACCATCAAGCACTCTTCCATCATTTGTATATTCATTCAATAATTATAACTATAATTGCACTAGTTAATATGTTGAGTTTGCTTCCCAAGTTAGGTTGTAGGTCGATGCCAGGTGTAGTGGACCGATTCTTATGCTTAGACTTCATTCAAGTTAAGTTGATTTATATATATTTATTTTACTAAGTAGTTGTATAAGTTAATGTAGTCCGTTCCACCATTCATGTACTCATTATATCTAGAGATGTAGCAATATATATGTTTACTTTTCCCCAAGTTACCTTTCATAGGTGCGGTCCATTTACTCAAAGATGAGTGATCGCTTTTTGTTCAAAATTTAATAACATCGTTTCTTGTAAATACATGATGGTTTGTGTCGTAAGTTTTGTATACTGTCAAACACTCTTCCATTGTTTGTATATTCCTTCATTCATCACAATTATAAATCCCATATATAATGTATAATGTTACTCCGAAGTATAGTATCTTAGGTGCAGTGAGTAACCCCGTGCGTACACAGTTTCAGAGAGGAATCTCTATTGGTAAGTTAATCATTTTATGTTTTTCATACGCATTTAATATGTTTTTATAGTTCTTCTCATGTGATATGTAATTCTTAGTTCTTGGTAGTTGTTGTAGTTGTTGGTAATTGTTGGTATTTCTTGAAGGTTTTTAGTAGTTGTTGGTAGTTCTTGAAGCTCTTGGTAGTTCTGGTAGTTCTTGCTGCAGCTTTTGTAGTTGACAATATTATTTATGTCGTAGTAGTTCTTGTGATCTTGTAGTTCTTTTATTTCTTGTAGGCCTTGGTAGTTCTTGGTACTTGTTGGTAGTTCTTGGTAGGTCTTGCTGTTCTCACACATTTTATATTTACAAGAGGTTGCTGTATTCTAGCTGTGGAACGACGCTGCAGAATAGTTCTCATTCTCGAAATACTTTTAATAATGCGTGATACTGTAGGTGTTCATAATATGAAATGTTTTAATTTTATCAACAGTAATTATCTATAGTTAATAAGTAATTAAATATTAATTTATTGATAGTTTAATTAATTATATCATTATTTAAACTGTTAATTAAACAGTGAAGTAATAAAATTAATTAGTTTATTACTGTTACTAGTTAATTAATTTTACCAATAACTAGTATTAATTAACTGAAAATGGTGGGTGTGTTCATTGTTCAGATGGACATTCTAAAATGAGAGAGAAATATTTGATAGTGATTGCTGATTGAGAATTAAACCTGTGAGTTATCATTAAAATATAACTCCATTTTCTCTTACTAGAATGTACTGGCTGTGATGAAAATGAAATCCTTTCTACAATGTTTCTGAGGACTTTCAACTGATACTAGTAATTTTACAATGATTATGTCCAACATTCTATTCCCATTCTGTAGATAGCTACTAAGGGTGACATTACACATTCAGAGTGGAAATTGTATTTTATAGAGTGAGCTGTTGAATGTTATGTTAGTTAATATTTGTTCCACACTCCAGGTCCTCCGTAGAGGTCAGGTTAATTCTGATTGCTGTCACTTCCAAGACATTCCTTCGTATGCTTTCTAATATTGTTTAAAATATGAGTACAAGGAAGGGATTTGATAGAATATTATTTAGTACTCAAATATAGCACCTCAAGTATAGTGTTTTCATAACAATTTGTCAGTAAGTTTCAAAACCTATGAATTTCCATCCCCCGCTCTTCAGTCGTTCATCTATTATTATCACAAATCACTATTAACATGTTTAGTTTTGAACTAACATACGTATTTCAGTCTTTCCCCCCTTTCTTCTAAAGATAAACGTCCAAACATTTGCTCAGTTAGTATTGGGAATTTTGTAATGCAGGTTTCACCTAAGCACATATGAACTGTATAACATGTTTAGTTCATTACCAAAGTTAAATTTCTCAGTCATGTAAATGTTTCCACAAGTTAACTGTAGCTAATATTACGAGTTCTATTCAGTAATCCATTTGATTGCTCCTCCCTCATTCGTACGCATATTCATTCAATATTAATGTAAATCCCTCTACAGTATGTTTAGTTATTCCCAAAGTTAGGTTAATTGTTAATTATGTACTCCTATTGGCCACTCCAGAATCCTCCAGACTCAAGTGGAATCCACCAGACGACTCAACGAGAAGACATTGATTTGATGTAAAGCTGTTCAAATTGGTGAGGGTATACTGTATATATCTATCTTCCCTTATAAACCTGTATTTATTTATATCTCTTTATCTAAGCATGTATTTATCCATGGATCTAATTCTTATGTGGACATTTATCTGCACAATCATTTTTCTTATATATCTATCTATCAATTTATATTGTGTGCTATCTATTTATCGGTCTAATTCTCTAACTATCATTCTATCTATCTACCTATTTACGTATCTAAACATTTATTGTCTATGTATCTATCCATCGATCCATCCATCCATCTCTCCATCCTTCCATGCATTCATTCAAACTTTCATCCATTCATTAAATGAAATGCCCATTCATCCATCCATCCATCCATCCAATAGTCTATCTATCTATATTAATCAAGTTCTATCAATTTAAGTATTTTTGTATCTATCTATATATCTATCTGTCTAATTTCTAACTCTATTTTTCTCTATTTATCAGTCTGTCTGACCGTTTGTCTGTCAGTCATAGTGATTCTCTGTCTGTTCGTTTGTTTGTTTCTACCTATGTACTTAGGAATTTCTTGACGTATCCATTTATCTGTATATGTGTATATGTCCTGTCTATCCTGTCTATCCTTTCTATTCTTTCTATCTTGACTATCCTGTCTATCCTGTATATCTTGTCTATCCTGTCAATCTTGTCTATCCTGTCTATCATGACTATCCTGTCTATCCTGTCTATACTGTTTATCTTGTCTATCCTGTCTATCCTCTCTATACTGTCTATCCTCCAATTTTACTCTGTCTATCGTGTCTATACTCTCGATCTTGTCTATGCTGCCTATCCTGTTTATCCTGTCTATCATCACTATCCTGTCTATCCTGTCTATACATTTTATCCCTTCTATCCTGTCTATCCTGTCTATCATGACCATCCTGTGTATATTGTTTATCTTGTCTGTCCTGTCAATCCTCTCTATCCTGTCTATCCTGTCTATCTGGACTATCCTGTCTACCATATCTATCCATTCTATCCTGTCTATCCAGTCTACCCTCCATGTGTACCATGTTTATCCTGTCTATCTTTTCTACAAAGCCAATCATGTCTATCCTGTCTATCCTGTCATTCCTGTCTATCCTGTATATCCTGTCTATCTTGTCTATCCTGTCAAGGTATTCATCTATCTCTCTATCTCTATATCTCTCTATCTACCTATCTACCTATCTTTCTATTTATCTAATCTATATATTTTGCTAACGAAGTATGTATCTGTCTGTCTATATAGCTATATATGCATCTATCTAAATTTATTGATATCTTACATATTTATCAACCTAAATTTGTAGCTATATCACTATCAATATACCTATCTATCTATCTATCCATCTATCCACCCACCAACTCATCCGTCCATAGATCCATGATTCAATTCATACATCCATCCATCCATCCGTCCATCCATTCATCCAACTATTCATCTACCCACGTACCCATCTACCCGTTAACCGCTCTACCTATCTATCTATCTACATATCTACCTATCCAACTATCTACCTATCTACGTATCTACCTATCTACCTATCTACCTATCTACCTATCTGCCTCTCTAACTATCTACCTATTTATCTATGTACCTATCAACCTATCTACTGATGTACCTATCTTCATCTCTAAATCTCTAACTCTCTACCTCTCTACCTATCTACCTAGCTACCGATCTACCTATCTATCTATCTATCTATCTACGTATCTACCTATCTTTCATATTTATCAATCTAAAATGATAGGTATGTAGCTATCTTTATCTGTATCTATTTATCTATCTTTTTATATATATATCTATCTGTTTAACTCTCTATCTTTCTAACGGTTTACCTGTCTACCTGTCTACATATCTACCTGTCTACCTGTCTACATGTCTACCTGTCTACCTGTCTATCTGTCTACCTGTCTACATATCTATCTATCTGCCTATCTGCCTATCTGCCTATCGACGTATCTACCTATCTACCTATTTACCTATCTACGTATCTACATACCTACATATATACCGATCTACCTATCTACCAATCTACCTATCTAACTATCTACCTATCTATATATCTACCTATCTAACTATCTACCTATCTACCTATCTAACTATCTACCTATTTACCTATCATCCTATCTACCTATCACCGATCTACCTGTCTAACTACTTATCTGTCTACATGTCTACCTGTCTGCCTGTCTGCCTGTCTACCTGTCTAACTGACTACCTGTCTACCTGTCTAACTGTCTACCTGTCAACCTATTTATCTATCTACCTATCAAACTATTTACCTATCTACCGTCCATTCATCCATCCATTCAACAATTCGTACCAACCTACACAATAAACCCTCTACCTATCTACCTATCTACATATGTTCATATTTACCTGTCTACCTATTAACATCTCTATATATCTACCTATCTACCTATCTACATATCTAACTATCTAACTCTCTACCTCTCTACCTATCTACCTAGCTACATATCTAATTATCTATATTTATATATCTATCTACGTATCTACCTATCTTACAAATATATCCATCTAAAATTGTAGGCATCTATCTATCATTATTTCTATCTATCTATATATCTTTCTATCTATATATCTATCTATCCATGTATATATGTATCTATCTATCGATCTATCGATCTATGTATCTCTCTATCTATCTATCTATCTATCTATCTATCCTTCCCTCCTTCCGTTCCTCTGTCCTTCCGTCCGTCCGTCAGTCCGGCCGTCTGTCCCTCTGTCCATCCGTCCTTCTGTCCTTCTGTCCGTCAGTCCTTCCGTCCGTCCGTCCTTCCGTCCATCTGACCTCCCAACCGCACAATCGCCCGTCCGTTCGTTTGTCCTTCTGCCCGTCCTTTCGTCCGACCCACCGTCCTTCTGTCTGTCTCTCTGTCTCTCTATCTATCTATCTGACTACTTACCTACTTATCTAACTAACTACCCAATTTCCTATTTACCTATCTACCTATCTACATACGTACCTATCTACCGCTATAGCTATCTACACATCTACATATCTAACTATCTACCTATCTACTTATTTACCTACCTACCTATCTACCTATATACCTTTCTACCTATCTACCTCTCTAACTGTCTATCTGTCTACTTGTCTACCTGTCTGACTGTCTACATATATACTTATCTACCTATCAACCTCTCTATTTATCTAAGTATCTACCTATCTACCTATCTACCGATATAACAATCTACCTATCTACCTATCTATCTATCTACCTCTCTACTTCTCTACCTCTCTAACTCTCTAACTCTCCACCTCTCTAACTCTTTACCTCTCTATCTCTCTACCTCTCTACCTCTCTATTTATTTACTTATTTAACTAACTACCTATCTACCTACTTACAAATCTACATACCTGTCTATCTATCTAATCGATCTATTTATCTAACCACACATGTATGTGTATCTATCTCTCTTTCTATATATCTCTCTATCTATCTATCTATTTATTTATCTATCTATCCGTCTACCTGTCTACATATCTAACAGTTTACCTGTCTATCTGTCTACCTGTCTACTTGTCTACCTGTCTACCTGTCTACATATCTAACCATCTGCCTATCTGCCTATCTGCCTATCTGCGTATTTACCTATCTACCTATCTACCTATCTACATTTCTACTTATCTACATATCTACCGATCTAAGTATCTGCCTACCTACCTATCAAGTGATTTACCTATCTATCTGTGAACCTATCTACATATCTACGTATCTACATATCTATCTATCTTTCTATATATCCAATCTATGTATTTATCTGACGAAGTATGTATCTCTCTGTCCATCTAACTACTAAGCTATATACGTA
>OX345652.1:2030200-2055200 GCA_947044365.1 Petrosia ficiformis
ATTCATCTATCCATCCATTCATCCATCCATCCATCCATCCATCCATCCATCGAACCATCCATCCTTCCATCCATCCTTCCATCAATCCATCCATTCATCCATCCATCCATCCATTAATCCAACCTTCCATCTATCCATCCATCCATCCATCCATCCATCCATCTATCTACCTATTTACCTATCTACCGATTTAACTATCTACATCTCTATCTCTCTTCCTCTCTACATATCTACCTCACTACATATGTTTTTATCGACCGATACTTATCTACCTATCTACCTATCTACCTATCTACCTATCTACATATCTCCATATCTACCTGTCTACCTGTCTACCTGTCTGTCTGTGTATCTGTCTATTTGTCTACAAGTCTACCTGTCTAACTGTTTACCTGTCTACGTGTCTACTTGTCTACATGTCTACATGTCTGCATATCTACCTAACTAACTATATGCCTATCTGCGTATCTACCTATCTACCTATCTACCTATTTACCTATCTACATATCTAACTAGCTACCTACGTCCTTATCGACCAATATATCTATCTAATTATCTACCTATCTAACTATCTACCTATCTATCTGTATACCTATCTACCTATCTACCTTTCTACATGTCTATCTGTCTATATGTCTATCTGTCTATCTACCTATCTACCTATCTACCTATCTACCTGTCTACCTATCTACCTATCTACTTATGCACCTATGTACCTATGTACCTATCTATGTATCTACCTATCTACCTGTCTACCTGTCTACCTGTCTATCTGTCCAACTGTTTACCTATCTACCTGTCTACCTGTCTACCTGTCTACCTGTCTACCTGTCTACATATCTACCTATCTAACTATCTGTCTATCTGCGTATCTATGTATAGATCTATATACTATCTACCTATCTACATATCTGCATGTCTACATGTCTACATATATACCTATCTACCTATCTACCTATCTACATATCTATCTATCTATCTATATATCAAGTCTATATATTTATCTAACGAAGTATGTATCTCTCTGTCTATCTAACTAATAAGCTATATCTATATTTACCTTACATATGGATCAATCTAAATTTGTAGGTTCGTATCTATCTATCTATCTCTCTATTGATCTATCTATTCATCTATCTATCCATCTGTCTATGTATCTATATATCTATCATTCTATCTATCTATCCATCTCTCCATCTCTCTATCTATCTATCTATCTATCTATCTATCTATCTATCTAACAATCCATCCATCCAACCATCCATCCATCCGTCCATCCATCCATCCATCCATCCATCCATCCATCCATCCCTGCATTCTTCCCCCATCCAGTCATTCATCATTCAATTTATCTATCTTTCGAACTCTTTATCTATACCACCAAGTTTGCAACTATCCAGCCGTCAATCTGTCTCTTTGTCCATCCTGCATTCTATCCATCCATTCTTCCATTCATCCATTCCTCCGTTCATCCGCCCATCCATCAATCCGTCCATTCATGCTCCCATTCCTTTGTCCATCCATTCATCCATCCATCATTTACCCATTAACCGCTCCATCCATCAAAACATCCAAACACTTGAAAATTAATTCATCTAGCCATCTCTCTATCCATTCATGCGTCCATGCATCCTTTCATCCATCCAAGCAACCATGAAAACATCCATCTCTATCATTCCAAACCTCCTTCCGTCTATCTATTCATATTTCCACCCATCCATCCTTACAATGGTTAGTCTATCTCTCTATATATGTAAGTTCTCTAAATCTTTCTATTGTGTCATCTATCTATTTATCTCTGTGTTTAATTGTTATCTGTTTTTTCTCTATATCTCTGTCGTATCTATTTATCTGTATAAGTATATATTTATCATAGCATTTATATATCTATCTATTTGTTCATGTAATTCCCTATCTATTGCTTTATTTGTCTACTACAAATATATTTCTTTATCCTCAACTTGTCTCTCTTTCTGTGTAGTTATATATATATATATATATATATATATATATATATATATATATATATATATATATGTATCTACTTATTTATCTATGTATGTATTTATGTATGTATTTTTGTGTTTATTGATCCGTGTTTATGATACAGTCATCCCCAAACCCTGCACACTATTCCATAAAACGTACACCCTAAATAGAAAACAGTAAATCGTAAGCACTAAACACTAAGCCCAAAAGCAAAAACACTAAACACTGAATCCCAAATTTGAAGCTTTACCTAACTACCATCCTACATACCTACCTACCTACCCGTCTTTCAACTTACCACTTTCTGGTTAACAGATTAACCGCCAACGTCGCCTATAGGCGACGGTAAAATTATACACTGTAAACGCCAACGTCGCCTCAAGGCGACGATTTGGTAACGCCTACTTTAAACGATCATAACTCGCCGAGAAAGGAAAGTCTGGATCTGGGAATTCTTCAACATAGAGTCCCATACCTGTTCTTCAACTTTCATGTACTGAGTAACGGGGGTTTCCATAAAAAAAAACGGAGAAAATCCACGTGGAATATTTAATGTTATTATAGTCATAATTATGTAATAACAATAAGTAAATATAGTAAATATTAGGCTATCTATTCTTCTTTTTTTCAACTTTTAATGGCATCTGGAGGTAGAACATTCTCTCCTGAAGAAATCCATGATATTCTGGACCAATCTGATGATTTTGATGATGAACATCTCTCTTTTACATGGTAGAGATCCAAAACGTCTCCCATTAAAGCATTATCCTATTAAAAACAAAACAGAGAGTAAGAAAGGTTTAAGGAGGTGCTGGTACTGTAGAAACAGATGAGACCCTCAAAGAAAAAAGGAGAAATGTTGTTGATACTGTTATGATTGTGGGAAATATCTTTGTCATACAGAACTCAATTCTGACTGCTTTTTAGATTACCACAAAGAGGAAGGAATGATATCTTAGCTTTATATATTAATCAGTATAGTTAATGATAAAGATTCAAGAAACATATTAAGTATATATATACAACATGAAGTGAATAACTGGTTTTTTGTATTTGTAATTAATAAATAAAAACAAAGTAAACAAAGTCTCACCTTATGTGTTTCGTTTTAGTCACCCCTTTCTTCGAATCATTTAGTGTGTGGTATCAATCTACTCAGCAAAACAAGCTATTTGTGATGATGTCATCATTGCAATACAAAAATAGCACAGAAAACCAGTTATAACGGTTTTGTAAAACTGTATGGAAATTACCACTTCCTGTTGATTTAATTCCGCGTTTACAGTGTAAATTAGCAAAAATTTAATTTAGCTGTTAATCTGTTAATAACATATCATTTCCTTGTTAGTTGTTCTTAGGTGCTCACTAGTTATAAATATATTCTTGTCTTGTGAGATAGAATGAATGCGTTGCACATTGATTTGAGACTGTTATTTTATTATTTGAATTGCTTCATATTTCTGATACTTTACATTTAGCAGATGAACTTCAGCAATTTTTATTTGTTGTTCATATTTCGTTTATGTGATTTTATTCCCCTCGATCATAGATTAAGTCATTATAATAATAAATGCACTCGTTAACATGTTTAGTTTTCCTTAAACTTCAGTTATGTAATTATGGTCCCTTTTCTACGAAAGGATTTATTGTTCCTCCGGCTGGTTTAAATCTCTCAAAACTTGGTGATTTAAAGACAAATACTCAGTAAGTTAGGAAATTAAAATTCCACACTCTACTAAGTTTCATATATGTAGTCACTATCGTAAAGTCACTGTCAAACAGGATTAGTTTTCCGCTAACTTAAGTTTTATTAGGTCTCTCTCCCCAAGTTAGTTTGAAGTAAAATTTTACATGAAGCATTCACTAGGTTAGTATTGCTAAATATGTATTGTACACATTTCGTATAATCACTATACTTATAAATGAGTAGATTTCAGAGTACTGTGAATGGTTTTGCAAATTAGCTGTAGATCATGATAGGAAGTCTAAATTGCAAATTCCAATATCTCACTCCTCCCCACATTCATACGTATATTCAATCAATATAAACTCACTCTACAATATGTTTAGTTCTTTCCCAAGTTAGGGTAATGATGTACTCCCATTCACTCCTCCAAATTCCTCCACACATTAGCTTAATCCAACAGATGACTCCACACGAAGACTCTTGTAGATGACTCCTCCCCCTGACTCCTATGTTATAGTGACTACTCCTTTTGACAAATCATTGTGAGTATTCATGGATCTTTATGAATTCTTGTGACTGTTGATGATTACTCCAATCTCCTTTTTTCTACAGCTAAAACTTTAATTATATCTTCGAATTCTCATCCCTCTTCATGATGTACTCCGGACTGATCATTTAGGCGACTCAAAATGAAGTCCCTTCATGAGTACTTGCAACCCATTTCTAGTGACATTAATTTTTTGTCTGATATGATGAGTATGCGGATAAATTTATGTATGATAATTGCTTGGTACTCCAACGCTCGTTTAATGATTCAATGATTACAATTATAAACGCACAATTCATTTTGTTTGTTCCTTTTCACCAGGTTACTTGTTTAGGTTTGATGAATCCAATCGACATAAAATGGAGTGATGTTGTAATACGTGAGTTATTCCACCTTTGACATATAATTCATTCTGTATTCAATTCTTATCACCAATATGTGTATTTCATTCATCAATTGAGTCTTAAAGGAAAGTTTGTACAGTGATCTTGTAGTATATCAACGTCTTCTTTCTTGATTGTAGTAAAACTTCTTGATAGACTTGTAGTATACCAACGTCTTCTTTCTCGGTTATAGTATTAGTTCCTCATAGTTCTTGTTCTTGCTAGATAGGAAAATATTCTTGTCTTGTAGAATTACACGATAAAATAATTTGTAAGACCGTTAGATTGCAATTTCACTTATTTCTTACATCTCATAGGCACTACTATTGTGAAGACGAAGTTAAGACATGCTGATATTCATTCTTAAGCATTCCGCTGAAGAATGCTCGTAATGACTCCATCTACAAGTCACATCAATGTTCAGAATTATTCTCACCCATTCATTTCAAGTGTCAAGTGTCATCAATTATGTCTAACTAATTCGGTTGTCTACATTCACGGCAAGAATGCAGGTTCCATGCTCCATTATCGTGAAATCTGGAGTTTTCTATTTGAATTATCACTCTAATTGTTTGTGAAATCTCCATTCACTAAACATGTGAAATCACCAGTCGTCTGTCTTGTCTTATCTCCAGTCTCCAGTCAACCTTGTGAATTTTCCAACCTACAGACATTTAAGTTCTGTACATTACAGTTGCGAGTCTCCCAAACAATCTATCCTGCATTCTTTATGTCAGTTATGCAGACTCCAGTATTCAGTTTCTAAGTTAATTTACCTGTTCTCATCAAGAACCTTACTTGGTAAGTGTATGAGATTAACTAGATTATGTAATCCTTTCCATTATTCATGTACTGATTGCAATTGTAAATGCAGTATTTAATGTTTACTATATCCCCAAGTTCTGTTTCATAGGAGGAGTCCATTTGTTCGATGAGGACTGATTTCATTGTGTACACAGTTTGAGGTATTTCTCATTTTCGTTCCATGTAATTTTACTCTGCAATAGAGTTATTTGTGTGGTGCCGTAAGTTACGTGTATATACCATTCCAAACCACTTCCATCATTTGCATATTCATTCATTCATTGTAACACAGGTGCACTATTTCATGTGTTTAGTTTGTTTCCAAAGTAAGGTTCTTAGGTCGATGCAAGTTGTAGTGGTGCAATGGTTCTTTGTTCTTTGAGTTTGATGTCACTCCAGTTAAGTTGATTTGTACGTTGTTATCATTAGTTTTACTCAGTAGTCGTATACTTTTCAGTAGCCCATTCCACCATTCATATACCTAATATAAATGTAAATGCAGTATTATATATGTTTATTTTTCCTTCAAGTTTCATTTCATAGGAGTGATCTATTTCCTGAAGAAACAGTGATCAGTTTGTGTTCACAAACTGAGTTTAGCTATGATTTCTTTTCAAATCACAAGTTCAGGATCTCTCTTAAGACGTTTGTTATAAATACAAGGTAGTTATTTGGTTAGTGTGGTAAGTTTTGTATACCATCAAGCACTCTTCCATCATTTGTATATTCATTCAATAATTATAACTATAATTGCACTAGTTAATATGTTGAGTTTGCTTCCCAAGTTAGGTTGTAGGTCGATGCCAGGTGTAGTGGACCGATTCTTATGCTTAGACTTCATTCAAGTTAAGTTGATTTATATATATTTATTTTACTAAGTAGTTGTATAAGTTAATGTAGTCCGTTCCACCATTCATGTACTCATTATATCTAGAGATGTAGCATTATATATGTTTACTTTTCCCCAAGTTACCTTTCATAGGTGCGGTCCATTTACTGAAAGATGAGTGATCGCTTTTTGTTCAAAAGTTGATAACATCGTTTCTTGTAAATACATGATGGTTTGTGTCGTAAGTTTTGTATACTGTCAAACACTCTTCCATTGTTTGTATATTCCTTCATTCATCACAATTATAAATCCCATATATAATGTATTTTGTTACTCCCAAGTATAGTATCTTAGGTGCAGTGAGTTACCCCGTGCGTACACAGTTTCAGAGAGGAATCTCTATTGGTAAGTTAATCATTTTATGTTTTTCATACGCATTTAATATGTTTTTATAGTTCTTCTCATGTGATATGTAATTCTTAGTTCTTGGTAGTTGTTGTAGTTGTTGGTAATTGTTGGTATTTCTTGAAGGTTTTTAGTAGTTGTTGGTAGTTCTTGAAGCTCTTGGTAGTTCTGGTAGTTCTTGCTGCAGCTTTTGTAGTTGACAATATTATTTATGTCGTAGTAGTTCTTGTGATCTTGTAGTTCTTTTATTTCTTGTAGGCCTTGGTAGTTCTTGGTACTTGTTGGTAGTTCTTGGTAGGTCTTGCTGTTCTCACACATTTTATATTTACAAGAGGTTGCTGTATTCTAGCTGTGGAACGACGCTGCAGAGTAGTTCTCATTCTCGAAATACTTTTAATAATGCGTGATACTGTAGGTGTTCATAATATGAAATGTTTTAATTTTATCAACAGTAATTATCTATAGTTAATAAGTAATTAAATATTAATTTATTGATAGTTTAATTAATTATATCATTATTTAAACTGTTAATTAAACAGTGAAGTAATAAAATTAATTAGTTTATTACTGTTACTAGTTAATTAATTTTACCAATAACTACTATTAATTAACTGAAAATGGTGGGTGTGTTCATTGTTCAGATGGACATTCTAAAATGAGAGAGAAATATTTGATAGTGATTGCTGATTGAGAATTAAACCTGTGAGTTTTCATTAAAATATAACTCCATTTTCTCTTACTAGAATGTACTGGCTGTGTTGAAAATGAAATCCTTTCTACAATGTTTCTGAGGACTTTCAACTGATACTAGTAATTTTACAATGATTATGTCCAACATTCTATTCCCATTCTGTAGATAGCTACTAAGGGTGACATTACACATTCAGAGTGGAAATTGTATTTTATAGAGTGAGCTGTTGAATGTTATGTTAGTTAATATTTGTTCCACACTCCAGGTCCTCCGTAGAGGTCAGGTTAATTCTGATTGCTGTCACTTCCAAGACATTCCTTCGTATGCTTTCTAATATTGTTTAAAATATGAGTACAAGGAAGGGATTTGATAGAATATTATTTAGTACTCAAATATAGCACCTCAAGTATAGTGTTTTCATAACAATTTGTCAGTAAGTTTCAAAACCTATGAATTTCCATCCCCCGCTCTTCAGTCGTTCATCTATTATTATCACAAATCACTATTAACATGTTTAGTTTTGAACTAACATACGTATTTTAGTCTTTCCGCCCTTTCTTCTAAAGATTAACGTCCAAACATTTGCTCAGTTAGTATTGGGAATTACGTAATGCAGGTTTCACCTAAGCGCATATGATCTTTATAACATGTTTAGTTCATTACCAAAGTTAAATTTCTCAGTCATGTGAATGTTTCCACAAGTTAACTGTAGCTAATATTACGAGTTCTATTCAGTAAGTGAATAATATTATGTATTCCATTTGATTGCTCCTCCCTCATTCGTACGCATGTTCATTCAATATTAATGTAAATCCCTCTACAGTATGTTTAGCTATTCCCAAAGTTAGGTTAATTGTTAATTATGTACTCCTATTGACCACTCCAGAATCCTCCAGACACAAGTGGAATCCACCAGAGGACTCAACGAGAAGACATTGATTTGATGTAAAGCTGTTCAAATTGGTGAGGGTATACTGTATATATCTATCTTCCCTTATAAACCTGTATTTATTTATATCTCTTTATCTAAGCATGTATTTATCCATAGATCTAATTCTTATGTACACATTTATCTACACAATTATTCTTCTTATATATCTATCTATCAATTTATATTGTGTGCTATCTATTTATCGGTCTAATTCTCTAACTATCATTCTATCTATCTACCTATTTACTTATCTAAACATTTATTGTCTATGTATCTATCCATCCATCCATCCATCCATCTCTCCATCCTTCCATGCATTCATTCAAACTTTCATCCATTCATTAAATGAAATGCCCATTCATCCATCCATCCATCCATCCAATAGTCTATCTATCTATATTAATCAAGTTCTATCAATTTTTGTATTTTTTTATCAATCTATATATCTATCTGTCTAATTTCTAACTCTATTTTTCTCTATACATCAGTCTGTCTGACCGTTTGTCTGTCAGTCAGAGTGTTTCTCTGTCTGTTCGTTTGTCTGTTTCTACCTATGTACTTATGAATTTCTTGACGTATCTATTAATCTGTATATGTGTATATGTCCTGTCTATCCTGTCTATTTTTTCTATCTTGACTATCCTGTCTATCCTGTATATCTTGTCTATCCTGTCAATCTTGTCTATCCTGTCTATCATGACTATCCTGTCTATCCTGTCTATACTGTTTATCTTGTCTATCCTGTCTATCCTCTCTATACTGTCTATCCTCCAATTTTACTCTGTCTATCGTGTCTATACTCTCGATCTTGTCTATGCTGCCTATCCTGTTTATCCTGTCTATCCTGTCTATACATTTTATCCTTTCTATCCTGTCTATCCTGTCTATCATGACCATCCTGTGTATATTGTTTATCTTGTCTGTCCTGTCAATCCTCTCTATCCTGTCTATCCTGTCTATCTTGACTATCCTGTCTACCATATCTATCCTTTCTATCCTGTCTATCCAGTCTACCCTCCATGTGTACCATGTTTATCCTGTCTATCTTTTCTACAAAGCCAATCATGTCTATCTTGTCTATCCTGCATTTGTACCATATCTATTTTGTCTATCCTGTCAAATGTGTGTATCATGTCTGTCATGTCTATCCTGTCTATCCTGTCATTCCTGTCTATCCTGTATATCCTGTCTATCTTGTCTATCCTGTCAAGGTATTCATCTATCTCTCTATTTCTATATCTCTCTATCTACCTATCTACCTATCTATCTATTTATCTAATCTATATATTTTTCTAACGAAGTATGTATCTGTCTGTCTATATAGCTATATATGCATCTATCTAAATTTATTGATATCTTACATATTTATCAACCTAAATTTGTAGCTATATCACTATCAATATCCCTATTTATCTATCTATCTATCTATCTATCTATCTGTCCATCTATCAACTCATCCGTCCATAGATCCATGATTCAATTCATGCATCCATCTATCCATCCGTCCATCCATTCATCCAACTATTCATCTACCCACGTACCCATCTACCCGTTAATCGCTCTACCTATCTATCTATCTACATATCTACCTATCCAACTATCTACCTACCCAACTATCTACCTATCTACGTATCTACCTATCTTTCATATTTATCAATCTGAAATGGTAGGTATGTATCTATCTTTATCTCTATCTATTTATTTATCTTTCTATATATCTATCTATCTGTTTAACTCTCTACCTGTCTAACGGTTTACCTGTCTACCTGTCTACATATCTACCTGTCTACCTGTCTACATATCTACCTGTCTCCCTGTCTACCTGTCTACCTGTCTACATATATATCTATCTGCCTATCTGCCTATCGGCGTATCTACCTATCTACCTTTTTACCTATCTACGTATCTATATACCTACATATATACCGATCTACCTATCTACTAATCTACCTGTCTAACTATCTACCTATCTATATATCTACCTATCTAACTATCGACCTATCTACCTATCTAACTATCTACCTATTTACCTATCATCCTATCTACCTATCACCGATCTACCTGTCTACATATCTACCTGTCTACCTGTTTACCTGTCTACATATATATCTATCTGCCTATCTGCCTATCGGCGTATCTACCTATCTACCTATTTACCTATCTACGTATCTACATACCTACATATATACCGATCTACCTATCTACCAATCTACCTATCTAACTATCTACCTATCTATATATCTACCTATCTAACTATCTACCTATCTACCTATCTAACTATCTACCTATTTACCTATCATCCTAATTACCTATCACCGATCTACCTGTCTAACTACTTATCTGTCTACATGTCTACCTGTCTAACTGACTACCTGTCTACCTGTCTAACTGTCTACCTGTCAACCTATTTATCTATCTACCTATCAAACTATTTACCTATCTACCGTCCATTCATCCATCCATTCAACAATTCGTACCAACCTACACAATAAACCCTCTACCTATCTACCTATCTACATATGTTCATATTTACCTGTCTACCTATTAACATCTTTATATATCTACCTATCTACCTATCTACATATCTAACTATCTAATTCTCTACCTCTCTACCTATCTACCTAGCTACATATCTAATTATCTATTTATATATCTATCTACGTATCTACCTATCTTACAAATATATCCATCTAAATTTGTAGGCATCTATCTATCATTATTTCTATCTATCTATATATCTTTCTATCTATATATCTATCTATCCATCAATATATCTATCTATCTATCTATTTATCTATCTATCTATCTATCTGTCTATCTATCCATTTATTGATCTATCGATCTATGTGTCTATCTATCTATCTATCTATCTATCTATCTATCCTTCCCGTCCGTCCGTCTGTCCTTCTGTCCATCCCTCCTTCTGTCCGTCAGTCCTTCCGTCCGTCCGTCCTTCCGTCCATCTGACCTCCCAACCGCACAATCGCCCGTCCTTTCGTTTGTCCTTCCGCCCGTCCTTTCGTCCGACCCACCGTCCTTCTGTCTGTCTCTCTGTCTCTCTGTCTCTCTATCTATCTATCTGACTACTTACCTACTTATCTAACTAACTACCCAATTTCCTATTTACCTATCTACCTATCTACCTATCTACATACGTACCTATCTACCTCTATAGCTATCTACACATCTACATATCTAACTATCTACCTATCTACTTATTTACCTACCTACCTATCTACCTATATACCTTTATACCTATCTACTTCTCTAACTGTCTATCTGTCTACTTGTCTACCTGTCTGACTGTCTACATATATACCTATCTACCTATCAACCTCTCTATTTATCTAAGTATCTACCTATCTACCTATCTACCGATATAACAATCTACCTATCTACCTATCTATCTATCTACCTCTCTACTTCTCTAACTCTCTAACTCTCCACCTCTCTAACTCTTTACCTCTCTATCTCTCTACCTCTCTACCTCTCTATTTATCTACTTATTTAACTAACTACCTATCTACCTACTTACAAATCTACATACCTGTCTATATATCTAATTGCTCTATTTATCCAACCACACATGTATGTGTATCTATCTTTCTTTCTATATTTCTCTCTATCTATCTATCTATTTATTTATCTATCTATCTGTCTACCTGTGTACATATCTAACAGTTTACCTGTCTATCTGTCTTCCTGTCTACATGTCTACCTGTCTACATATCTACCTATCTGCCTATCTGCCTATCTGCGTATCTACCTATCTACCTATCTACCTATCTACATATCTACTTATCTACATATCTACCGATCTAACTGTCTACCTGTTTACATGTCTAACTGTCTACTTGTCTACATATCTACCTATCTAAGTATCTGCCTACCTACCTATCAACTGATTTACGTATCTATCTGTGAACCTATCTACATATCTACGTATCTACATATCTATCTATCTTTCTATATATCAAATCTATGTATTTATCTGACGAAGTATGTATCTCTCTGTCCATCTAACTACTAAGCTATATACGTATATATTGATATCATACATATGGATCAATCTAAATTTGTAGGTTTGTATCTACCATTATCTCTATCTATCTATCTATCTTTATATCGAACTATCTATTTATCTATCTGTCCATGTATATATCTAACTATCTATCTATATATCTATCCATCCATCAATCCATCCATCCATTCTTCCATCCATTCATCCATCCAACCATCCATCCATCCATCCATCCAGCCATCCGGCCATCCATCCATCCATCCATCAATCCATTCATCCATCCATCCGTTCATCGATCCATCCATCCATCCATCCATCCATCCATCCATCCATCCATCCATCCATTCTTCCGTACATCAATCCATCCATCCATCCATGCATCCATCCATCCATCCATCCATCAATCCATCCATCCATCCATCCATCCATCCATCCATCCATCATCCATCCATCCATCCATACTTCCATCTATATATCTATTTATCTATCTACCTATCTATCTATCTATCTATATATCTTTATATCTATTTATCTACATATCTACCTATCTAACTATTTAACTTTCTACCTATCTACCTCTCTACCTATCTATATAGCTACCTATCTCCTTATCGACCGATATATCTAACTACTTATCTACCTATCTACATATCTACCTATCTACCTATCTAAATGTCTACATTTCTACCTGTCTACATCTCTACCTTGGTAACTGTCTACCTTTCTAACGGTCTACATATCTACCTATCAACCTATCAACCTCTCTATCTATTTAAGTATCTACCTATCTACCTATCTACCTATCTACCTATCTACTGATATACCAATCAACCTATCTACCGATCTAACTATATACTATCTACCTACCTATCTCTCTATCTTATCTATCTATTTATCTAACGACACATGTATCTGCCTGTGTGTCTAACTACTAAGCTATATACCTATCTATCTATATGTATTGTTTTCTTACCTATGTATCCAACTAAATTAGTAGGTAAGTCACTATCAATATCACTATCTATCTATCTATCTATCTATCTATCTATCTATTTATATATCTATCTATCTATCTTTCTATATATCTAACTATCTATCTATCTATCTATTTATCTATCTATCTGTCTACCTGTCTAACTGTTTACCTGTCTACCTGTCTACGTGTTTACATGTCTACCTGTCTACATATCTACCTATCAAACTATCTGCCTATCTGCCTATCTGCGTATCTGCCTATCTGCGTATCTACCTATCTACCTATCTACGTATCTACATATCTACATATCTGCCGATCTACCTGTTTACCTGTCTACATATCTACCTATCTAACTATCAGCATACCTATCTATCAACGTATTTAACTATATATCTGTGATCCTATCTACATATCTACCTATCTACATATAATTTGATCTATCAAATCTCTGTATGTATCTGACGAAGTATGTATCACTCTGCCTATCTAACTACTAAGATATATACGTATCTTTTGATATCATACATATGGATCAATCTAAATTTGTAAGTTTGTATCTATCATTATCTCTATATCTTTCTATCGATCTATCTATTTATCTATCTATCCATCTATCTATCCATCTATCTATCTAACTATCTATCTATCTATCTATCTATCTATCTATCTATCCATCCATCCATCCATCCATCCATCCATCCATCCATCCATCCATCCAACCATCCATTCATCCATCTATCCATCCATCCATCCATCCATCCAACCATCCAACCATCCATCCTTCCATCCATCCATCCATCAATCCATCCATTCATCCATCCATCCATCCATCCATCCATCCATCAATCCAACATTCCATCTATCCATCCATCCATCCATCTATCCAACCATCCATCTATCCATCCATCCATATATCCATCCAGTCATCCATCCATCCAACCATCCATCCATCCATACACCCGTCCATCCATCCATCCATCCATCCATCCATCCATTCATCCATACAACCATTCATCCATCCATCCATCCATCCATCCATCCATCCATCCATCCATCTATCTACCTATTTACCTATCTACCAATTTAACTATCTACATCTCTATCTCTCTACCTCTCTACATATCTACCTCGCTACATATGTCTTTATCGACCGATACTTATCTACCTATCTACCTATCTACGTATCTCCATATCTACCTATCTACCTGTCTACCTGTCTACCTGTCTGTCTGTGTATCTGTCTATCTGTCTACAAGTCTACCTGTCTAACTGTTTACCTGTCTACTGTCTACTTGTCTACATGTCTACATGTCTGCATATCTACCTAACTAACTATATGCCTATCTGCGTATCTACATATCTACTTATCTACCTATTTACCTATCTACATATTTAACTAGCTACCTACGTCATTATCGACCAATATATCTATCTAATTATCTACCTATCTAACTATCTACCTATCTATCTGTATACCTATCTACCTATCTACCTTTCTACCTGTCTATCTGTCTATATGTCTATCTGTCTATCTACCTATCTACCTGTCTACCTATCTACCTATCTACTTATGCACCTATGTACCTATGTACCTATCTACGTATCTACCTATCTACCTGTCTACCTGTCTACCTGTCTATCTGTCCAACTGTTTACCTGTCTACCTTTCTACCTGTCTACCTGTCTACCTGTCTAACTGTCTACATATCTACCTATCTAACTATCTGTCTATCTGAGTATCTATGTATAGATCTATATACCTATCTACCTATCTACCTATCTACATATCTATCTATCTATCTATATATCAAGTCTATGTATTTATCTAACGAAGTATGTATCTCTGTCTATCTAACTAATAAGCTATATCTATATTTACCTTACATATGGATCAATCTAAATTTGTAGGTTCGTATCTATCTATCTATCTCTCTATCGATCTATCTATTCATCTATCTATCCATCTGTCTATGTATCTATATATCTATCATTCTATCTATCTATCCATTTCTCTATCTATCTATCTATCTATCAATCTATCTATCTATCTAACTATCCATCCATCCAACCATCCATCCATCCATCCGTCCATCCATCCATCCATCCATCCATCCATCCATCCATCCCTGCATTCTTCTCCCATCCAGTCATTCATCATTCAATTTATCTATCTTTCGAACTCTTTATCTATACCACCAAGTTTGCAACTATCCAGCCGTCAATCCGTCTCTTTGTCCATCCTGCATTCTATCCATCCATTCTTCCATTCATCCATTCGTCCGTTCATCCGCCCATCCATCAATCCGTCCGTTCATGCTCCCATTCCTTTGTCCATCCATTCATCCATCCATCATTTATCCATTAACCGCTCCATCCATCAAAACATCCAAACACCCAAAAATTAATCCATCTAGCCATCTCTCTATCCATTCATGCGTCCATGCATCCTTTCATCAATCCAAGCAACCATGAAAACATCCATCTCTCTATCATTCCAAACCTCCTTCCGTCTATCCATTCATATTTCCACCCATCCATCCATACATCGGTTAGTCTATCTCTCTATATATGTAAGTTCTCTAAATCTTTCTATTGTCTCATCTATCTATTTATCTCTGTGTTTAATTGTTATCTGTTTTTTCTCTATATCTCTGTCTGTCTGATTGTTTGTCTGTCATTCTGTCTGTTTGTCTGTGTTTCTGTTTGTCTTCTTCTACCTATCTATTTATGAATTTCATTACGTATCTATTTATCTGTATATGTATATATTTATCATAGCATTTATATATCTATCTATTTATTCATGTAATTCCCTATCTATTGCTTTATTTGTCTACTACAAATATATTTCTTTATCTCTCAACTTGTCTCTCTTTCTGTGTAGTTATATATATATGTATATATATATATATATATATATATATATATATATATATATATATATATATATATATATGTATCTACTTATTTATCTATGTATGTATTTATGTATGTATTTTTGTGTTTATTGATCCGTGTTTATGATACAGTCATCCCCAAACCCTGCACACTATTCCATAAAACGTACACCCTAAATAGAAAACAGTAAATCGTAAGCACTAAACACTAAGCCCAAAAGCAAAAACACTAAACACTGAATCCCAAATTTGAAGCTTTACCTAACTACCATCCTACATACCTACCTACCTACCCGTCTTTCTACATACCACTTTCTGGTTAATAACATATCATTTCCTTGTTAGTTGTTCTTAGGTGCTCACTAGTTATAAATATATTCTTGTCTTGTGAGATAGAATGAATGCATTGCACATTGATTTGAGACTGTTATTTTATTATTTGAATTGCTTCATATTTCTGGTACTTTACATTTAGCAGATGAACTTCAGCAAATTTTATTTGTTGTTCATATTTCGTTTATGTGATTTTATTCCCCTCGATCATAGATTAATTCATTATAATAATAAATGCACTCGTTAACATGTTTAGTTTTCCTTAAACTTCAGTTATTTAATTATGGTCCCTTTTCTACGAAAAGATTTATTGTTCCTCCGGCTGGTTTAAATCTCTCAAAACTTGGTGATTTAAAGACAAATACTCAGTAAGTTAGGAAATTAAAATTCCACACTCTACTAAGTTTCATATATGTAGTCACTATCGTAAAGTCACTGTCAAACAGGATTAGTTTTCCGCTAACTTACGATTATTAGGTCTCTCTCCCCAAGTTAGTTTGAAGTAAAATTTTACATGAAGCATTCACTAGGTTAGTATTGCTAATCATGTATTGTACACATTTCATATAATCACTATACTTATAAATGAGTAGATTTCAGAGTGCTGTGAATTGTTTTGCAATTTAGCTGTAGTTCATGATGGGAAGTCTAAATTGCAAATTCCAAAATCTCACTCCTCCCCACATTCATATGTATATTCAATCAATATAAACTCACTCTGCAATATGTTTAGTTCTTTCCCAAGTTAGGGTAATGATGTACTCCCATTCACTCCTCCAAATTCCTCCACACATTAGCTTAATCCAACAGATGACTCCACATGAAGACTCTTGTAGATGACTCCTCCCCCTGACTCATATGTTATAGTGACTACTCCTTTTGACAAATCATTGTGAGTATTCATGGATCTTTATGAATTCTTGTGACTGTTGATGATTACTCCAATCTCCTTTTTTCTACAGCTAAAACTTTAATTATATCTTCGAATTCTCATCCCTCTTCATGATATACTCCGGACTAATCATTTAGGCGACTCAAAATGAAGTCCCTTCATGAGTACTTGCAACCCATTTCTAGTGACATTAATTTTTTGTCTGATATGATGAGTATGCGGATAAATTTATGTATGATAATTGCTTGGTACTCCAACGCTCGTTTAATGATTCAATGATTACAATTATAAACGCACAATTCATTTTGTTTGTTCCTTTTCACCAGGTTACTTGTTTAGGTTTCATGAATCCAATCGACATAAAATGGAGTGATGTTGTAATATGCGAGTTATTCCACCTTTCACATATAATTCATTCTGTATTCAATTCTTATCACCAATATGTGTATTTCATTCATCAATTGAGTCTTAAAGGAGAGTTTGTACAGTGATCTTGTAGTATATCAACGTCTTCTTTCTTGATTGTAGTAAAACTTCTTGATAAACTTGTAGTATACCAACGTCTTCTTTCTCGGTTATAGTATTAGTTCCTCATAGTTCTTGTTCTTGCTAGATAGGAAAATATTCTTGTCTTGTAGAATTACACGATAAAATAATTTGTAAGACCGTTAGATTGCAATTTCACTTATTTCTTACATCTCATAGGCACTACTATTGTGAAGACGAAGTTAAGACATGCTGATATTCATTCTTAAGAATTCCGCTGAAGAATGCTCGTAATGACTCCAACTACAAGTCACATCAATGTTCAGAATTATTCTCACCCATTCATTTCAAGTGTCAAGTGTCATCAATTATGTCTAACTACTTCGGTTGTCTACATTCACGGAAAGAATGCAGGTTCCATGCTCCATTATCGTGAAATCTGGAGTTTTCTATTTGAATTATCACTCTAATTGTTTGTGAAATCTCCATTCCCTAAACATGTGAAATCACCAGTCGTCTGTCTTGTCTTATCTCCAGTCTCCAGTCAACCTTGTGAATTTTCCAACCCCAGACATTTAAGTTCTGTACATTACAGTTGCAAGTCTCCCAAACAATCTATCCTGCATTCTTTATGTCAGTTATGCAGACTCCAGTATTCAGTTTCTAAGTTAATTTACCTGTTCTCATCAAGAACCTTACTTGGTAAGCGTATGAGATTAACTAGATTATGTAATCCTTTCCATTATTCATGTACTGATTACAATTGTAAATGCAGTATTTAATTTTTACTATATCCCCAAGTTCTGTTTCATAGGAGGAGTCCATTTGTTCGATGAAGATTGATTTCATTGTGTACACAGTTTGAGGTATTTCTCATTTTCGTTCCATGTAATTTTAGTCTGCAATAGAGTTATTTGTTTGGTGCCGTAAGTTACGTGTATATACCAATCCAAACCACTTCCATCATTTGCATATTCATTCATTCATTATAACACAGGTGCACTAATTCATGTGTTTAGTTTGTTTCCAAAGTTAGGTTCTTAGGTTGATGCAAGTTGTAGTGGTGCGATGGTTCTTTGTTCTTTGAGTTTGATGTCACTCCAGTTAAGTTGATTTATACGTTGTTATCATTAGGTTTACTCAGTAGTCGTATAATTTTCAGTAGCCCATTCCACCATTCATATACCCAATATAAATGTAAATGCAGTATTATATATGTTTATTTTTCCTTCAAGTTTCATTTCATAGGAGTGATCTATTTCCTCAAGAAACAGTGATCAGTTTGTGTTCACAAACTGAGTTTAGCAATGATTTGTTTTCAAATCACAAGTTCAGGATCTCTCTTAAGACGTTTGTTATAAATACAAGGTAGTTATTTGGTTAGTGTGGTAAGTTTTGTATACCATCAAGCACTCTTCCATCATTTGTATATTCATTCAATAATTATAACTATAATTGCACTAGTTAATATGTTGAGTTTGCTTCCCAAGTTAGGTTGTAGGTCGATGCCAGGTGTAGTGGACCGATTCTTATGCTTAGACTTCATTCAAGTTAAGTTGATTTATATATATTTATTTTACTAAGTAGTTGTATAAGTTAATGTAGTCCGTTCCACCATTCATGTACTCATTATATCTAGAGATGTAGCATTATATATGTTTACTTTTCCCCAAGTTACCTTTCATAGGTGCGGTCCATATGAGTGATCGCTTTTTGTTCAAAATTTGATAACATCGTTTTTTGTAAATACATGATGGTTTGTGTCGTATGTTTTGTATACTGTCAAACACTCTTCCATTGTTTGTATATTCCTTCATTCATCACAATTATAAATCCCATATATAATGTATTTGGTTACTCCGAAGTATAGTATCTTAGGTGCAGTGAGTTACCCCGTGCGTACACAGTTTAAGAGAGGAATCTCTATTGGTAAGTTAATCATTTTATGTTTTTCATACGCATTTAATATGTTTTTATAGTTCTTCTCATGTGATATGTAATTCTTAGTTCTTGGTAGTTGTTGTAGTTGTTGGTAATTGTTGGTATTTCTTGAAGGTTTTTAGTAGTTCTTGGTAGTTCTTGAAGTTCTTGGTAGTTCTGGTAGTTCTTGCTGCAGCTTTTATAGTTGACAATATTATTTATGTCGTAGTAGTTCTTGTGATCTTGTAGTTCTTTTATTTCTTGTAGGCCTTGGTAGTTCTTGGTACTTGTTGGTAGTTCTTGGTAGGTCTTGCTGTTCTCACACAGTTTATATTTACAAGAGGTTGCTGTATTCTAGTTGTGGAACGACGCTGCAGAATAGTTCTCATTCTCAAAATACTTTTAATAATGCGTGATACTGTAGGTGTTCATAATATGAAATGTTTTAATTTTATCAACAGTAATTATCTAAGTAATTAAATATTAATTTATTGATAGTTTAATTAATTATATCATTATTTAAACTGTTAATTAAACAGTGAAGTAATAAAATTAATTAGTTTATTACTGTTACTAGTTAATTAATTTTACCAATAACTATTATTAATTAACTGAAAATGGTGGGTGTGTTCATTGTTCAGATGGACATTCTAAAATGAGAGAGAGATATTTGATAGTGATTGCTGATTGAGAATTAAACCTGTGAGTTTTCATTAAAATATAACTCCATTTTCTCTTACTAGAATGTACTGGCTGTGTTGAAAATGAAATCCTTTCTACAATGTTTCTGAGGACTTTCAACTGATACTAGTAATTTTACAATGATTATGTCCAACATTCTATTCCCATTCTGTAGATAGCTACTAAGGGTGACATTACACATTCAGAGTGGAAATTGTATTTTATAGAGTGAGCTGTTGAATGTTATGTTAGTTAATATTTGTTCCACACTCCAG
The DNA here is from genome assembly GCA_947044365.1 of Petrosia ficiformis. Lineage (NCBI taxonomy): Eukaryota > Metazoa > Porifera > Demospongiae > Haplosclerida > Petrosiidae > Petrosia > Petrosia ficiformis. The sequence continues at coordinate 2,050,948 of OX345652.1, forward strand.
GTCCTCCGTAGAGGTCAGGTTAATTCTGATTGCTGTCACTTCCAAGACATTCCTTCGTATGCTTTCTAATATTGTTTAAAATATGAGTACAAGGAAGGGATTTGATAGAATATTATTTAGTACTCAAATATAGCACCTCAAGTATAGTGTTTTCATAACAATTTGTCAGTAAGTTTCAAAACCTATGAATTTCCATCCCCCGCTCTTCAGTCGTTCATCTATTATTATCACAAATCACTATTAACATGTTTAGTTTTGAACTAACATACGTATTTTAGTCTTTCCGCCCTTTCTTCTAAAGATAAACGTCCAAACATTTGCTCAGTTAGTATTGGGAATTTTGTAATGCAGGTTTCACCTAAGCACATATGAATTGTATAACATGTTTAGTTCATTACCAAAGTTAAATTTCTCAGTCATGTGAATGTTTCCACAAGTTAACTGTAGCTAATATTACGAGTTCTATTCAGTAAGTGAATAATATTATGTATTCCATTTGATTGCTCCTCCCTCATTCGTACGCATATTAATTCGATATTAATGTAAATCCCTCTACAGTATGTTTAGTTATTCCCAAAGTTAGGTTAATTGTTAATTATGTACTCCTATTGACCACTCCAGAATCCTCCAGACACAAGTGGAATCCACCAGAGGACTCAACGAGAAGACATTGATTTGATGTAAAGCTGTTCAAATTGGTGAGGGTATACTGTATATATCTATCTTCCCTTATAAACCTGTATTTATTTATATCCCTTTATCTAAGCATGTATTTATCCATGGATCTAATTCTTATGTACACATTTATCTACACAATTATTCTTCTTATATATCTATCTATCAATTTATAATGTGTGCTATCTATTTATCGGTCTAATTCTCTAACTATCATTCTATCTATCTACCTATTTACGTATCTAAACATTTATTGTCTATGTATCTATCCATCGATCCATCCATCCATCTCTCCATCCTTCCATGCATTCATTCAAACTTTCATCCATTCATTAAATGAAATGCCCATTCATCGATCCATCCATCCATCCAATAGTCTATCTATCTATATTAATCAAGATCTATCAATTTTTGTATTTTTGTATCTATCTATATATCTATCTGTCTAATTTTTTAACTCTATTTTTCTCTATATATCAGTCTGTCTGACCGTTTGTCTGTCAGTCAGAGTGTTTCTCTGTCTGTTCGTTTGTCTGTTTCTACCTATGTACTTATGAATTTCTTGACGTATCCATTAATCTGTATATGTGTATATGTCCTGTCTATCCTGTCTATCCTTTCTATCTTGACTATCCTGTCTATCCTCTTTATACTGTCTATCCTCCAATTTTACTCTGTCTATCGTGTCTATACTCTCGATCTTGTCTATGCTGCCTATCCTGTTTATCCTGTCTATCATTACTATCCTGTCTATCCTTTCTATACATTTTATCCCTTCTATCCTGTCTATCCTGTCTATCCTGTCTATCCTGTCTATCATGACCATCCTGTGTATATTGTTTATCTTGTCTGTCCTGTCAATCCTCTCTATCCTGTCTATCCTGTCTATCTTGACTATCCTGTCTACCATATCTATCCTTTCTATCCTGTCTATCCAGTCTACCCTCCATGTGTACCATGTTTATCCTGTCTATCTTTTCTACAAAGCCAATCCTGTCTCTCCTGTCTATCCTGCATTTGTATCATATCTATATTGTCTATCCTGTCAATTGTGTCTATCATGTCTGTCATGTCTATCTCGTCTATCCTGTCATTCCTGTCTATCCTGTATATCCTGTCTATCTTGTCTATCCTGTCAAGGTATTCATCAATCTCTCTATCTCTATATTTCTATATCTCTCTATCTATCTATCTACCTATCTATCTATTTATCTAATCTATATATTTTTCTAACTAAGTATGTATCTTTCTGTCTATATAGCTATATATGCATCTATCTAATTTTATTGATATCTTACATATTTATCAACCTAAATTTGTAGCTATATCACTATCAATATCCCTATCTATCTATCTATCTATCTATCTATCTATCTATCCACCCACCAACTCATCCGTCCATAGATCCATGATTCAATTCATACATCCATCCATCCATCCGTCCATCCATTCATCCAACTATTCATCTACCCACGTACCCATCTACCCGTTAACCGCTCTACCTATCTATCTATCTACATATCTACCTATCCAACTATCTACCTATCCAACTATCTACCTATCTACCTATCTACCTATCTGCCTCTCTAACTATCTACCTAATTATCTATGTACCTATCAACCTATCTACTGATGTACCTATCTACATCTCTAAATCTCTAACTCTCTACCTCTCTACCTATCTACCTAGCTACCTATCTACCTATCTATCTATCTATCTATCTACGTATCTACCTATCTTTCCTATTTATCAATCTAAAATGGTCGGTATGTATCTATCTTTATCTCTATCTATTTATCTATCTTTCTATATATCTATCTATCTGTTTAACTCTCTACCTGTCTAACGGTTTACCTGTCTACCTGTCTACATATCTACCTGTCTACCTGTCTACATATCTACCTGTCTACCTGTCTACATATCTACCTGTCTACCTTTCTACCTGTCTACCTGTCTACCTGTCTACATATATATCTATCTGCCTATCTGCCTATCGGCGTAACTACCTATCTACCTATTTACCTATCTACGTATCTACATACCTACATATATACCGATCTACCTATCTACCAATCTACCTATCTAACTATCTACCTATCTATATATCTACCTATCTAACTATCTACCTATCTACCTATCTAACTATCTACCTATTTACCTATCATCCTATCTACCTATCACCGATCTACCTGTCTAACTACTTATCTGTCTACATGTCTACCTGTCTGCCTGTCTACCTGTCTAACTGACTACCTGTCTACCTGTCTAACTGTCTACCTGTCAACCTATTTATCTATCTACCTATCAAACTATTTACCTATCTACCGTCCATTCATCCATCCATTCAACAATTCGTACCATCCTACACAATAAACCCTCTACCTATCTACCTATCTACATATGTTCATATTTACCTGTCTACCTATTAACATCTTTATATATCTACCTATCTACCTATCTACATATCTAACTATCTAACTCTCTACCTCTCTACCTATCTACCTAGCTACATATCTAATTATCTATTTATATAATTATCTATCTACGTATCTACCTATCTTAGAAATATGTCCATCTAAAATTGTAGGCATCTATCTATCATTATTTCTATCTATCTATATATCTTTCTATCTATATATCTATCTATCCATTTATATATCTATCTATCTATCTATTTATCTATCTATCTATCTATCTGTCTGTCTATCTATCGATCTATCGATCTATCGATCCATGTATCTATCTATCTATCTATCTATCTATCTATCTATCTATCCTTCCCTCCTTCCGTTCCTCTGTCCTTCCGTCCGTTTTTCCGTCCGTCCGTCTGTCCATCTGTCCATCCGTCTTTCTGTCCGTCAGTCCTTCTGTTTGTCCGTCCTTCCGTCCATCTGACCTCGCAACCGCACAATCGCCCGTCCGTTCGTTTGTCCTTCCGCCCGTCCTTTCGTCCGACCCACCGTCCTTCGGTTTTTCTCTCTGTCTCTCTATCTATCTATCTGACTACTTACCTACTTATCTAACTAACTACCCAATTTCCTATTTACCTATCTACCTATCTACATACGTACCTATCTACCTCTATAGCTATCTACACATCTTCATATCTAACTATCTACCTATCTACTTATTTACCTACCTACCTATCTACCTATATACCTTTCTACCTATCTACCTCTCTAACTATCTATCTGTCTACTTGTCTACCTGTTTAACTGTCTACATATATACCTATCTACCTATCAACCTCTCTATTTATCTAAGTATCTACCTATCTACCTATCTACCGATATAACAATCTACCTATCTACCTATCTATCTATCTACCTCTCTACTTCTCTACCTCTCTAACTCTCTAACATTCCACCTCTCTAACTCTTTACCTATCTATCTCTCTACCTCTCTACCTCTCTATTTATCTACTTATTTAACTAGCTACCTATCTACCTACTTACAAATCTACATACCTATCTATCTATCTAATCGATCTATTTATCTAACCACACATGTATGTGTCTGTGTGTCTAAATAGTAAGCTATATATGTATCTAACGCATGTATTGATCTCTTAATTACG
>OX345652.1:2060200-2067700 GCA_947044365.1 Petrosia ficiformis
TCTATCCATTCATGCGTCCATGCATCCTTTCATCCATCCAAGCAACCATGAAAACATCCATCTCTCTATCATTCCATACCTCCTTCCGTCTATCCATTCATATTTCCACCCATCCATCCTTACATCGGTTAGTCTATCTCTCTATATATGTAAGTTCTCTAAATCTTTCTATTGTGGTATCTATCTAGTTATTTCTGTGTTTAATTGTTATCTGTTTTTTCTCTATCTCTGTCTGTCTGATTGTTTGTCTGTCATTCTGTCTGTTTGTCTGTGTTTCTGTTTGTCTTCTTCTACCTATCTATTTATGAATTTCATTACGTATCTATTTATCTGTATATGTATATATTTATCATAGCATTTATATATCTATCTATTTATTCATTTAATTCCCTATCTATTGCTTTATTTGTCTACTACAAATATATTTCTTTATCTCTCAACTTGTCTCTCTTTCTGTGTAGTTATATATATATATATATATATATATATATATGTATCTACTTATTTATCTATGTATGTATTTATGTATGTATTTTTGTGTTTATTGATCCGTGTTTATGATACAGTCATCCCCAAACCCTGCACACTATTCCATAAAACGTACACCCTAAATGGAAAACAGTAAATTGTAAGCACTAAACACTAAGCCCAAAAGCAAAAACACTAAACACTGAATCCCAAATTTGAAGCTTTACCTAACTACCATCCTACATACCTACCTACCTACCCGTCTTTCAACATACCACTTTCTGGTTAATAACATATCATTTCCTTGTTAGTTGTTCTTAGGTGCTCACTAGTTATAAATATATTCTTGTCTTGTGAGATAGAATGAATGCGTTGCACATTGATTTGAGACTGTTATTTTATTATTTGAATTGCTTCATATTTCTGATACTTTACATTTAGCAGATGAACTTCAGCAATTTTTATTTGTTGTTCATATTTCGTTTATGTGATTTTATTCCCCTCGATCATAGATTAAGTCATTATAATAATAAATGCACTCGTTAACATGTTTAGTTTTCCTTAAACTTCAGTTATGTAATTATGGTCCCTTTTCTACGAAAGGATTTATTGTTCCTCCGGCTGGTTTAAATCTCTCAAAACTTGGTGATTTAAAGACAAATACTCAGTAAGTTAGGAAATTAAAATTCCACACTCTACTAAGTTTCATATATGTAGTCACTATCGTAAAGTCACTGTCAAACAGGATTAGTTTTCCGCTAACTTAAGTTTCATTAGGTCTCTCTCCCCAAGTTAGTTTCAAGTAAAATTTTACATGAAGCATTCACTAGGTTAGTATTGCTAATCATGTATTGTACACATTTCATATAATCACTATACTTATAAATGAGTAGATATCAGAGTGCTGTTATTTGTTTTGCAAATTAGCTGTAGATCATGATAGGAAGTCTAAATTGCAAATTCCAAAATCTCACTTCTCCCCACATTCATATGTATATTCAATCAATATAAACTCACTCTACAATATGTTTAGTTCTTTCCCAATTTAGGTTAATGATGTACTCCCATTCACTCCTCCAAATTCCTCCACACATTAGCTTAATCCAACAGATGACTCCACATGAAGACTCTTGTAGATGACTCCTCCCCCTGACTCCTATGTTATAGTGACTACTCCTTTTGACAAATCATTGTGAGTATTCATGGATCTTTATGAATTCTTGTGACTGTTGATGATTACTCCAATCTTTTTTTTTCTACAGCTAAAACTTTAATTATATCTTCGAATTCTCATCCCTCTTCATGATGTACTCCGGACTAATCATTTAGGCGACTCAAAATGAAGTCCCTTCATGAGTACTTGCAACCCATTTCTAGTGACATTAATTTTTTATCTGATATGATGAGTATGCGGATAAATTTATGTATGATAATTGCTTGGTACTCCAACGCTCGTTTAATGATTCAATGATTACAATTATAAATGCACAATTCATTTTGTTTGTTCCTTTTCACCAGGTTACTTGTTTAGGTTTGATGAATCCAATCGACATAAAATGGAGTGATGTTGTAATACGTGAGTTATTCCACCTTTGACATATAATTCATTCTGTATTCAATTCATATCACCAATATGTGTATTTCATTCATCAATTGAGTCTTAAAGGAGAGTTTGTACAGTGATCTTGTAGTATATCAACGTCTTCTTTCTTGATTGTAGTAAAACTTCTTGATAAACTTGTAGTATACCAACGTCTTCTTTCTCGGTTATAGTATTAGTTCCTCATAGTTCTTGTTCTTGCTAGATAGGAAAATATTCTTGTCTTGTAGAATTACACCATGAAATAATTTGTAAGACCGTTAGATTGCAATTTCACTTATTTCTTACATCTCATAGGCACTACTATTGTGAAGACGAAGTTAAGACATGCTGATATTCATTCTTAAGAATTCCGCTGACGAATGCTCGTAATGACTCCATCTACAAGTCACATCAATGTTCAGAATTATTCTCACCCATTCATTTCAAGTGTCAAGTGTCATCAATTATGTCTAACTAATTCGGTTGTCTACATTCACGGAAAGAATGCAGGTTCCATGCTCCATTATCGTGAAATCTGGAGTTTACTATTTGACTAATTGTTTGTGAAATCTCCATTCCCTAAACATGTGAAATCACCAGTCGTCTGTCTTGTCTTATCTCCAGTCTCCAGTCAACCTTGTGAATTTTCCAACCTACAGACATTTAAGTTCTGTACATTACAGTTGCGAGTCTCCCAAACAATCTATCCTGCATTCTTTATGTCAGTTATGCAGACTCCAGTATTCAGTTTCTAAGTTAATTTACCTGTTCTCATCAAGAACCTTACTTGGTAAGTGTATGAGATTAACTAGATTATGTAATCCTTTCCATTATTCATGTACTGATTACAATTGTAAATGCAGTATTTAATGTTTACTATATCCCCAAGTTCTGTTTCATAGGAGGAGTCCATTTGTTCGATGAGGACTGATTTCATTGTGTACACATTTTGAGGTATTTCTCATTTTCGTTCCATGTATTTTTACTTTGCAATAGAGTTATTTGTTTGGTGCCGTATGTTACGTGCATATACCAATCCAAACCACTTCCATCATTTGCATAATCATTCATTCATTATAACACAGGTGCACTAATTCATGTGGTTAGTTTGTTTCCAAAGTTAGGTTCTTAGGTCGATGCAAGTTGTAGTGGTGCGATGGTTCTTAGTTCTTTGAGTTTGATGTCACTCCAGTTAAGTTGATTTATACGTTGTTATCATTAGTTTTACTCAGTAGTCGTATAATTTTCAGTAGCCCATTCCACCATTCATATACCCAATATAAATGTAAATGCAGTATTATATATGTTTATTTTTCCTTCAAGTTTCATTTCATAGGAGTGATCTATTTCCTCAAGAAACAGTGATCTGTTTGTGTTCACAAACTGAGTTTAGCAATGATTTGTTTTCAAATCACAAGTTCAGGATCTCTCTTAAGACGTTTGTTATAAATACAAGGTAGTTATTTGGTTAGTGTGGTAAGTTTTGTATACCATCAAGCATTCTTCCATCATTTGTATATTCATTCAATAATTATAACTATAATTGCACTAGTTAATATGTTGAGTTTGCTTCCCAAGTTAGGTTGTAGGTCGATGCCAGGTGTAGTGGACCGATTCTTATGCTTAGACTTCATTCAAGTTAAGTTGATTTATATATATTTATTTTACTAAGTAGTTGTATAAGTTAATGTAGTCCGTTCCGCCACTCATGTACTCGTTATATCTAGAGATGTAGCATTATATATGTTTACTTTTCCCCAAGTTACCTTTCATAGGTGCGGTCCATTTACTCAAAGATGAGTGATCGCTTTTTGTTCAAAATTTGATAACATCGTTTCTTGTAAATACATGATGGTTTGTGTCGTAAGTTTTGTATACTGTCAAACACTCTTCCATTGTTTGTATATTCCTTCATTCATCACAATTATAAATCCCATATATAATGTATAATGTTACTCCCAAGTATAGTATCTTAGGTGCAGTGAGTTACCCCGTGCGTACACAGTTTCAGAGAGGAATCTCTATTGGTAAGTTAATCATTTTACGTTTTTCAGACACATTTAATATGTTTTTATAGTTCTTCTCATGTGATATGTAATTCTTAGTTCTTGGTAGTTGTTGTAGTTGTTGGTAATTGTTGGTATTTCTTGAAGGTTTTTAGTAGTTCTTGGTAGTTCTTGAAGCTCTTGGTAGTTCTGGTAGTTCTTGCTGCAGCTTTTGTAGTTGACAATATTATTTATGTCGTAGTAGTTCTTGTGATCTTTTAGTTCTTTTATTTCTTGTAGGCCTTGGATCAGAAACAGTCTTCGTACTTTGGCCTGGAATAAAAATATCAGCATCTCTGAAGCTCAGCAATTGAATCTGTCTGTTGTGAATGTAGTTAGCGATATCAAACAACTTAACTACTGGTGTGCACGCAAACCAAATATTACCCAGCATCCGGTGTCAGAACTTTATGTTACTTTTGATGGTACAGCAACATTGGAGTGCTTAGCAGATTCGCTGCTTCCAATAAACTACAGGTGGTGGAAGGACAGTGTTATTATATCTGGTGAAACATCTACTACTTTAGTAATAGCAAACTTCAAAGATTTTGATAGTGGATCGTATGTTTGTGAAGCTATTAGTGATATAGGGGCAACAAAATCACCTCCTTCATGGGTTGGATACTATACTATACCAGTAATCACACTCCAACCAAATACACAGTCAACATATGCTGGAGATGAATCTGGCGTCCAGTTTTGGTGTGATGCAGTTTCGAAACCTCATCATTATTTTAGTTGGTATTTTAAAGCCACCATTAATGGTGAATGGATTAAACTTAACAGTAGTGATAGTAATGTGCTTACCATTAGTAAACCACTCTATTCCCATGAAGGTTGGTATGAATGTGAAGCAGCAAATGAATATGGCAGTGTCAGATCTGAAGCTGCACAATTTATTCTCCTGCAGGTAACAGTGACACAATTTAGATACCCATGCAGTTTCTTTACATGATATAGTATCAGGCTCTGATGGTGGAGAGCAAGGGTCTGGTTCTCCTCATGATTTCAGTCTTGGAGACGGTAGTAGTCTACTTCAAACTGTGAATACCTATTTGACCAATTGGGTATTGCAAAATTCTAGTGTATCTTTACAAAATATGAGGATTTGGGAGAGTGTCGATGATGAATTCTATTATACAGTGTATTTTGAACTTTCCAGTAAGAATGTGACACAGCAAAATATTGCCTATCAGTTTTGGAAGATATTACAGAAGATGTAAGGGAAGCAGTTCGTGATCTTGAAGAGGTTAAATTAAACACACGTTATTATTAGTTCTTGGTACTTGTTGGTAGTTCTTGGTAGGTCTTGCTGTTCTCACACAGTTTATATTTACAAGAGGTTGCTGTATTCTAGCTGTGGAACGACGCTGCAGAGTAGTACTCATTCTCGAAATACTTTTAATAATGCGTGATACTGCAGGTGTTCATAATATGAAATTTTTTAATTTTATCAACAGTAATTATCTATAGTTAATAAGTAATTAAATATTAATTTATTGATAGTTTAATTAATTATATCATTATTTAAACTGTTAATTAAACAGTGAAGTAATAAAATTAATTAGTTTATTACTGTTACTAGTTAATTAATTTTACCAATAACTATTATTAATTAACTGAAAATGGTGGGTGTGTTCATTGTTCAGATGTAAAATGAGAGAGAAATATTTGATAGTGATTGCTGATTGAGAATTAAACCTGTGAGTTTTCATTAAAATATAACTCCATTTTCTCTTACTAGAATGTACTGGCTGTGTTGAAAATGAAATCCTTTCTACAATGTTTCTGAGGACTTTCAACTGATACTAGTAATTTTACAATGATTATGTCCACCATTCTATTCCCATTCTGTAGATAGCTACTAAGGGTGACATTACACATTCAGAGTGGAAATTGTATTTTATAGAGTGAGCTGTTGAATGTTATGTTAGTTAATATTTGTTCCACACTCCAGGTCCTCCGTAGAGGTCAGGTTAATTCTGATTGCTGTCACTTCCAAGACATTCCTTCGTATGCTTTCTAATATTGTTTAAAATATGAGTACAAGGAAGGGATTTGATAGAATATTATTTAGTACTCAAATATAGCACCTCAAGTATAGTGTTTTCATAACAATTTGTCAGTAAGTTTCAAAACCTATGAATTTCCATCCCCCGCTCTTCAGTCGTTCATCTATTATTATCACAAATCACTATTAACATGTTTAGTTTTGAACTAACATACGTATTTCAGTCTTCCCCCCCTTTCTTCTAAAGATTAACGTCCAAACATTTGCTCAGTTAGTATTGGGAATTTTGTAATGCAGGTTTCACCTAAGGACATATGAACTGTATAACATGTTTAGTTCATTACCAAAGTTAAATTTCTCAGTCATGTGAATGTTTCCACAAGTTAACTGTAGCTAATATTACGAGTTCTATTCAGTAAGTGAATAATATTATGTATTCCATTTGATTGCTCCTCCCTCATTCGTACGCATATTCATTCAATATTAATGTAAATCCCTCTACAGTATGTTTAGTTATTCCCAAAGTTAGGTTAATTGTTAATTATGTACTCCTATTGACCACTCCAGAATCCTCCAGACTCAAGTGGAATCCACCAGACGACTCAACGAGAAGACATTGATTTGATATAAAGCTGTTCAATTTGGTGAGGTATATCTATCTTTCCTTATAAACCTGTATTTATTTATATCCCTTTATCTAAGCATGTATTTATCCATGGATCAAATTCTTATGTACACATTTATCTACACAATTATTCTTCTTATATATCTATCTATCGATTTATATTGTGTGCTATCTATTTATCGATCTAATTCTCTAACTATCATTCTATCTATCTACCTATTTACGTATCTAAACATTTATTGTCTATGTATCTATCCATCGATCCATCCATCCATCTCTCCATCCTTCCATGCATTCATTCAAACTTTCATCCATTCATTAAATGAAATGCCCATTCATCCATCCATCCATCCATCCAATAGTCTATCTATCTATATTAATCAAGTTCTATCAATTTAAGTATTTTTGTATCTATCTATATATCTATCTGTCTAATTTCTAACTCTATTTTTCTCTATATATCAGTCTGTCTGACTGTTTGTCTGTAAGTCAGAGTGTTTCTCTGTCTGTTCGTTTGTCTGTTTCTACCTATGTACTTATGAATTTCTTGACGTATCCATTTATCTATATATGTATATATGTCCTGTCTATCCTGTCTATCCTTTCTATCTTGACTATCCTGTCTATCCTGTATATCTTGTCTATCCTGTCAATCTTGTCTATCCTGTCTCTCCTGTCTATCCTGTCTATCATGACTATCCTGTCTATCCTGTCTATACTGTTTATCTTGTCTATCCTGTCTATCCTCTCTATACTGTCTATCCTCCAA
>OX345652.1:2072700-2082700 GCA_947044365.1 Petrosia ficiformis
TTAGTTTTATTAGGTCTCTCTCCCCAAGTTAGTTTGAAGTAAAATTTTACATGAAGCATTCACTAGGTTAGTATTGCTAATCATGTATTGTACACATTTCATATAATCACTATACTTATAAATAAGTAGATTTCAGAGTACTGTGAATGGTTTTGCAAATTATCTGTAGATCATGATAGGAAGTCTAAATTGCAAATTCCAAAATCTCACTCCTCCCACATTCATATGTATATTCAATCAATACAAACTCACTCTACAATATGTTTAGTTCTTTCCCAAGTTAGGTTAATGATGTACTCCCATTCACTCCTCCAAATTCCTCCGCACATTAGCTTAATCCAACAGATGACTCCACATGAAGACTCTTGTAGATGACTCCTCCCCCTGACTCCTATGTTATAGTGACTACTCCTTTTGACAAATCATTGTGAGTATTCATGGATCTTTATGAATTCTTGTGACTGTTGATGATTACTCCAATCTCCTTTTTTCTACAGCTAAAACTTTAATTATATCTTCGAATTCTCATCCCTCTTCATGATGTACTCCGGACTGATCATTTAGGCGACTCAAAATGAAGTCCCTTCATGAGTACTTGCAACCCATTTCTAGTGACATTAATTTTTTGTCTGATATGATGAGTATGCGAATAAATTTATGTATGATAATTGCTTGGTACTCCAACGCTCGTTTAATGATTCAATGATTACAATTATAAACGCACAATTCATTTTGTTTGTTCCTTTTCACCAGGTTACTTGTTTAGGTTTGATGAATCCAATCGACATAAAATGGAGTGATGTTGTAATACGTGAGTTATTCCACCTTTGACATATAATTCATTCTGTATTCAATTCATATCACCAATATGTGTATTTCATTCATCAATTGAGTCTTAAAGGAGAGTTTGTACAGTGATCTTGTAGTATATCAACGTCTTCTTTCTTGATTGTAGTAAAACTTCTTGATAGACTTGTAGTATACCAACGTCTTCTTTCTCGGTTATAGTATTAGTTCCTCATAGTTCTTGTTCTTGCTAGATAGGAAAATATTCTTGTCTTGTAGAATTACACCATGAAATAATTTGTAAGACCGTTAGATTGCAATTTCACTTATTTCTTACATCTCATAGGCACTACTATTGTGAAGACGAAGTTAAGACATGCTGATATTCATTGTTAAGAATTCCGCTGAAGAATGCTCGTAATGACTCCATCTACAAGTCACATCAATGTTCAGAATTATTCTCACCCATTCATTTCAAGTGTCAAGTGTCATCAATTATGTCTAACTAATTCGGTTGTCTACATTCACGGAAAGAATGCAGGTTCCATGCTCCATTATCGTGAAATCTGGAGTTTTCTATTTGAATTATCACTCTAATTGTTTGTGAAATCTCCATTCCCTAAACATGTGAAATCACCAGTCGTCTGTCTTGTTTTATCTCCAGTCTCCAGTCAACCTTGTGAATTTTCCAACCTACAGACATTTAAGTTCTGTACATTACAGTTGCGAGTCTCCCAAACAATCTATCCTGCATTCTTTATGTCAGTTATGCAGACTCCAGTATTCAGTTTCCAAGTTAATTTACCTGTTCTCATCAAGAACCTTACTTGGTAAGCGTATGAGATTAACTAGATTATGTAATCCTTTCCATTATTCATGTACTGATTACAATTGTAAATGCAGTATTTAATGTTTACTATATCCCCAAGTTCTGTTTCATAGGAGGAGTCCATTTGTTCGATGAGGACTGATTTCATTGTGTACACTGTTTGAGGTATTTCTCATTTTCGTTCCATGTAATTTTACTCTGCAATAGAGTTATTTGTTTGGTGCCGTAAGTTACGTGTGTATACCATTCCAAACCACTTCCAATATTTGCATATTCATTCATTCATTATAACACAGGTGCACTAATTCATGTGTTTAGTTTGTTTCCAAAGTTAGGTTCTTAGGTCGATTCAAGTAGTAGTGGTGCGATGGTTCTTTGTTCTTTGAGTTTGATGTCACTCCAGTTAAGTTGATTTATACGTTGTTATCATTAGTTTTACTCAGTAGTCGTATAATTTTCAGTAGCCCATTCCACCATTCATATACCCAATATAAATGTAAATGCAGTATTATATATGTTTATTTTTCCTTCAAGTTTCATTTCATAGGAGTGATCTATTTCCTCAAGAAACAGTGATCTGTTTGTGTTCACAAACTGAGTTTAGCAATGATTTGTTTTCAAATCACAAGTTCAGGATCTCTCTTAAGACGTTTGTTATAAATACAAGGTAGTTATTTGGTTAGTGTGGTAAGTTTTGTATACCATCAAGCATTCTTCCATCATTTCTATATTCATTCAATAATTATAACTATAATTGCACTAGTTAATATGTTGAGTTTGCTTCCCAAGTTAGGTTGTAGGTCAATGCCAGGTGTAGTGGACCGATTCTTATGCTTAGACTTCATTCAAGTTAAGTTGATTTATATATATTTATTTTACTAAGTAGTTGTATAAGTTAATGTAGTCCGTTCCGCCATTCATGTACTCATTATATCTAGAGATGTAGCATTATATATGTTTACTTTTCCCCAAGTTACCTTTCATAGGTGCGGTCCATTTACTCAAAGATGAGTGATCGCTTTTTGTTCAAAATTTGATAACATCGTTTCTTGTAAATACATGATGGTTTGTCTCGTAAGTTTTGTATACTGTCAAACACTCTTCCATTGTTTGTATATTCCTTCATTCATCACAATTATAAATCCCATATATAATGTATTTTGTTACTCCCAAATATAGTATCTTAGGTGCAGTGAGTTACCCCGTGCGTACACAGTTTCAGAGAGGAATCTCTATTGGTAAGTTAATTATTTAATGTTTTTCATACACATTTAATATGTTTTTATAGTTCTTCTCATGTGATATGTAATTCTTAGTTCTTGGTAGTTGTTGTAGTTGTTGGTATTTCTTGAACGTTTTTAGTACTTCTTGGTAGTTCTGGTAGTTCTTGCTGCAGCTTTTGTAGTTGACAATATTATTTAAGTCGTAGTAGTTCTTGTGATCTTGTAGTTCTTTTATTTCTTGTAGGCCTTTGTAGTTCTTGGTACTTCTTTGTAGTTCTTGGTAGGTCTTGCTGTTCTCACACATTTTATATTTACAAGAGGTTGCTGTATTCTAGCTGTGGAACGACGCTGCAGAATAGTTCTCATTCTCGAAATACTTTTAATAATGCGTGATACTGTAGGTGTTCATAATATGAAATGTTTTAATTTTATCAACAGTAATTATCTATAGTTAATAAGTAATTAAATATTAATTTATTGATAGTTTAATTAATTATATCATTATTTAAACTGTTAATTAAACAGTGAAGTAATAAAATTAATTAGTTTATTACTGTTACTAGTTAATTAATTTTACCAATAACTATTATTAATTAACTGAAATGGTGGGTGTGTTCATTGTTCAGATGGACATTCTAAAATGAGAGAGAAATATTTGATAGTGATTGCTGATTGAGAATTAAACCTGTGAGTTTTCATTAAAATATATATCCAATTTCTCTTACTAGAATGTACTGGCTGTGATGAAAATGAAATCCTTTCTACAATGTTTCTGAGGACTTTCAACTGATACTAGTAATTTTTACAATGATTATGTCCAACATTCTATTCCCATTCTGTAGATAGCTACTAAGGGTGACATTACACATTCAGAGTGGAAATTGTATTTTATAGAGTGAGCTGTTGAATGTTATGTTAGTTAATATTTGTTCCACACTCCAGGTCCTCCGTAGAGGTCAGGTTAATTCTGATTGCTGTCACTTCCAAGACATTCCTTCGTATGCTTTCTAATATTGTTTAAAATATGAGTACAAGGAAGGGATATTATTTAGTACTCAAATATAGCACCTCAAGTATAGTGTTTTCATAACAATTTGTCAGTAAGTTTCAAAACCTATGAATTTCCATCCCCCGCTCTTCAGTCGTTCATCTATTATTATCACAAATCACTATTAACATGTTTAGTTTTGAACTAACATACGTATTTTAGTCTTTCCCCCCTTTCTTCTAAAGATAAACATCCAAACATTTGCTCAGTTAGTATTGGGAATTTTGTAATGCAGGTTTCACCTAAGCACATATGAACTGTATAACATGTTTAGTTCATTACCAAAGTTAAATTTCTCAGTCATGTGAATGTTTCCACAAGTTAACTGTAGCTAATATTACGAGTTCTATTCAGTAATCCATTTGATTGGTCCTCCCTCATTCGTACGCATATTCATTCAATATTAATGTAAATCCCTCTACAGTATGTTTAGTTATTCCCAAAGTTAGGTTAATTGTTAATTATGTACTCCTATTGACCACTCCAGAATCCTCCAGACACAAGTGGAATCCACCAGAGGACTCAACGAGAAGACATTGATTTGATGTAAAGCTGTTCAAATTGGTGAGGGTATACTGTATATATCTATCTTCCCTTATAAACCTGTATTTATTTATATCTCTTTATCTAAGCATGTATTTATCCATGGATCTAATTCTTATGTACACATTTATCTACACAATTATTCTTCTTATATATCTATCTATCGATTTATATTGTGTGCTATCTATTTATCGATCTAATTCTCTAACTATCATTCTATCTATCTACCTATTTACGTATCTAAACATTTATTGTCTATGTATCTATCCATCGATCCATCCATCCATCTCTCCATCCTTCCATGCATTCATTCAAACTTTCATCCATTCATTAAATGAAATGCCCATTCATCCATCCATCCATCCATCCAATAGTCTATCTATCTATATTAATCAAGTTCTATCAATTTTTGTATTTTTGTATCTATCTATATATCTATCTGTCTAATTTCTAACACTATTTTTCTCTATATATCAGTCTGTCTGACTATTTGTCTGTAAGTCAGAGTGTTTGTCTCTCTGTTCGTTTGTCTGTTTCTACCTATGTACTTATGAATTTCTTGACGTATCCATTTATCTGTATATGTATATATGTCCTGTCTATCCTGTCTATCCTTTCTATCTTGACTATCCTGTCTATCCTGTATATCTTGTCTATCCTGTCAATCTTGTCTATCCTGTCTCTCCTGTCTATCCTGTCTATCATGACTATCCTGTCTATCCTGTCTATACTGTTTATCTTGTCTATCCTGTCTATCCTCTCTATACTGTCTATCCTCCAATTTTACTCTGTCTATACTCTCGATCTTGTCTATGCTGCCTATCCTGTCTATCCTGTCTATCATTACTATCCTGTCTATCCTGTCTATACATTTTATCTTGTCTATCCTGTCTATCCTGTCTATCATGACCATCCTGTGTATATTGTTTATCTTGTCTGTCCTATCAATCCTCTCTATCCTGTCTATCCTGTCTATCTTGACTATCCTGTCTACCATATCTATCCTTTCTATCCTTTCTATCCAGTCTACCCTCCATGTGTACCATGTTTATCCTGTCTATCTTTTCTACAAAGCCAATCCTGTCTATCCTGTCTATCCTGCATTTGTACCATATCTATTTTGTCTATCTTGTCAATTGTGTCTATCATGTCTATCATGTTTATCCTGTCTATCTTGTCATTTCTGTCTATCCTGTAAAGGTATTCATCTATCTCTCTATCTCTATATCTCTCTATCTACCTATCTACCTATTTATTTATCTATCTATTTATCTAAACTATATATTTTTCTAACGAAGTATGTATCTCTCTGTCTATATAGCTATATATACATCTATCAAAATTTATTGATATCTTACATATGTATCAACCTAAATTTGTAGCTATATCACTATCAATATCCCTATGTATCTATCTATCTATCTATCTATCTATCTATCCACCCACCAACACATCCGTCCATAGATCCATGATTCAATTCATACATCCATCCATCCATCCGTCCATCCATTCATCCAACTATTCATCTACCCACGTACCCATCTACCCCTTAACCCCTCTACCTATCTATCTATCTACGCATCTACCTATCTAACTATTTACCTATCTACGTATCTACCTATCTACCTATCTACCTATCTACCTATCTGCCTCTCTAACTATCTACCTATTTATCTATGTACCTATCAACCTATCTACTGATGTACCTATCTACATCTCTAAATCTCTAACTCTCTACCTCTCTACCTATCTACCTAGCTACCTATCTACCTATCTATATATCTATCTATCTACGTATCTACCTATCTTTCATATTTATCAATCTAAAATGGTAGGTATGTATCTATCTTTATCTCTATCTATTTATCTATCTTTCTATATATCTATCTGTCTGTTTAACTCTCTACCTGTCTAACGGTTTACCTGTCTACCTGTCTACATATCTACCTGTCTACCTGTCTACATATCTACCTGTCTACCTGTCTACCTGTCTACATATCTATCTATCTGCCTATCTGCCTATCTGCCTATCGGCGTATCTACCTATTTACCTATCTACCTATCTACATACCTACATATATACCGATCTACCTATCTACCAATCTACCTATCTAACTATCTGCCTATCTGGATATCTACCTATCTACCTATCTACCTATCTAACTATCTAACTATTTACCTATCAACCTATCTACCTATCTACCTATCAACCTATCTACCTATCAACCTATCTACCTATCTAACTATCTACCTATTTACCTATCATCCTATCTACCTATCACTGATCTACCACTCTAACTACTTATCTGTCTACATGTCTACCTGTCTTCCTGTCTACCTGTCTAACTGACTACCTGTCTACCTGTCTAACTGTCTACCTGTCAACCTATTTATCTATCTACCTATCAAACTATTTACCTATCTACCGTCCATTCATCCATCCATTCAACAATTCGTACCATCCTACACAATAAACCCTCTACCTATCTACATATGTTAATATTTACATGTCTACCTATTAACATCTCTATATATCTACCTATCTACCTATCTACATATCTAACTATCTAACTCTCTACCTCTCTACCTATCTACCTAGCTACATATCTAATTATCTATCTATATATCTATCTACGTATCTACCTATCTTACAAATATATCCATCTAAAATTGTAGGCATCTATCTATCATTATTTCTATCTATCTATCTATCTTTCTATCTATATATCTATCTATCCATCTATATATCTATCTATCTATCTATTTATCTATCTATCTACTTATCTGTCTATCTATCTATCTGTCTATCTATCCATCTATCGATCTATTGATCTATGTATCTACCTATCTACCGATATAACAATCTACCTATCTACTATCTACCTCTCTACTTCTCTACCTCTCTAACTCTCTAACTCTCCACCTCTCAAACTCTTTACCTCTCTATCTCTCTACTTCTCTACCTCTCTATTTATCTACTTCTTTAACTAGCTACCTATCTACCTACTTACAAATCTACATACCTGTCTATCTATCTTATCGATCTATTTATCTAACCACACATGTATGTGCCTGTGTGTCTAAATAGTAAGCGATATATGTATCTAACACATGTATTGATCTCTTACTTACGTATCAAACTAAACTTGTAGGTAAGTCACTATCAATATCACTATCTATCTGTCTATATACCTATCTATCTATCTATCTATCTATCTATCTATCTATCTTTTATTCTATATATCTCTCTATCTATCTATCTATTTATTTATCTATCTATCTGTCTACCAGTCTACATATCTAACAGTTTACCTGTCTATCTGTCTACCTGTCTACCTGACTACCTATCTACCTGTCTACATATCTACCTATCTGCCTATCTGCCTATCTGCCTATCTGCGTATCTTCTTATCTACGTATCTACCTATCTACATATCTACTTATCTACATATCTACCGATCTAACTGTCTACCTGTTTACATGTCTATCTTTCTACTTGTCTACATATCTACCTATCTGAGTATCTGCCTACCTACCTATCAACTGATTTACCTATCTATTTGTGAACCTATCTACATATCTACCTATCTACCTATCTACATATCTATCTATCTTTCTATATATCAAATCTATGTATTTATCTGACGAAGTATGTATCTCTCTGTCCATCTAACTACTAAGCTATATACGTATATATTGATATCATACATATGGATCAATCTAAATTTGTAGGTTTGTATCTACCATTATCTCTATCTATCTATCTATCTTTATATCGAACTATCTATTTATCTATCTGTCCATCCATATATCTAACTATTTATCTATCTATCTATCCATCCATCGATCCATCCATCCATTCTTCCATCCATCCATCCATCCATCAATCCATCCATCAATCCATCCAACAATCCGTCCATCCATCCATCCATCCATCCAGCCATCCAGCCATCCATCCATCCATCCATCCATTCATCCATCCATCCATCCATCCATCCATCCATCCATCCATCCATCCATCCATGCATCCATCCATCCATCCATCCATCCATCCATCCATCCATCCATGCATCCATCCATCCATCCATCCATCCATCCATCCATCCATCCATCCATCCATTCATCCAACCATCCATTCAACAATCCATCCATCCATCCATCCATCTATCCATCCAACCATGCATACTTCCATCTATATATCTATTTATCTATCTCCATTTCTATCTATTTATCTATATTTCTTTATATCTATCTATCTACATATCTACATATCTAACTATTTAACTTTCTACCTATCTACCTCTCTACCTATCTACCTAGCTACCTATCTCCTTATCGACCGATATCTAACTACTTATCTACCTATCTACAT
Source organism: Petrosia ficiformis (assembly GCA_947044365.1). NCBI lineage: Eukaryota > Metazoa > Porifera > Demospongiae > Haplosclerida > Petrosiidae > Petrosia > Petrosia ficiformis. Next base: position 2,081,502 of record OX345652.1, read on the forward strand.
ATCTACCTATCTACCTATCTACCTATCTAAATGTCTACATTTCTACCTGTCTACCTCTCTACCTGTGTAAATGTCTATCTTTCTAACGGTCTACATATCTACCTATCAACCTATCAACCTCTCTGTCTATCTAAGTATCTACCTATCTACATATCTACCTATCTACCTATCTACCGATATACCAATCAACCTATCTACCGATCTAACTATATACTATCTACCTACCTATCTCTCTATCTAATCTATCTGTTTATCTAACGACACATGTATCTGCCTGTGTGTCTAACTACCAAGCTACATACGTATCTATCTATATGTATTGATCTCTTACCTATGTATCAAACTAAATTAGTAGGTAAGTCACTATCAATATCACTATCTATCTATCTATCTACCTATCTATCTATCTATCTATCTATCTATTTATATATCTATCTATCTATCTTTCTATATATCTAACTATCTATCTATCTATCCATCTATTTATCTATCTATCTGTCTACCTGTCTAACTGTTTACCTGTCTAACTGTCTACGTGTTTACCTGTCTACCTGTCTACATATCTACCTATCAAACTATCTGCCTATCTGCCTATCTGCGTATCTACCTATCTACCTATCTACTTATCTACTTATCTACTTATCTACATATCTACATATCTGCTGATGTACCTGTTTACCTGTCTACATATCTACCTATCAAACTATCTGCCTATCTGCCTATCTGCGTATCTACCTATCTACCTATCTACCTATCTACATATCTCCATATCTACCTATCTACCTGTCTACCTGTCTGTCTGTGTATCTGTCTATCTGTCTACAAGTCCACCTGTCTAACTGTTTACCTGTCCACGTGTCTACTTGTCTACATGTCTACATGTCTGTATATCTACCTAACTAACTATATGCCTATCTGCGTATCTACCTATCTACCTATCTACCTATTTACCTATCTACATATCTAACTAGCTACCTACGTCCTTATCGACCAATATATCTATCTAATTATCTACCTATCTAACTATCTACCTATCTATCTATATACCTATCTACCTTTCTACCTGTCTATCTGTCTATATGTCTATCTGTCTATCTACCTATCTACCTATCTACCTATCTACCTATCTACCTATCTAACTATCTACCTATTTACCTATCATCCTATCTAACTATCTACCTATCTTACAAATATATCCA
>OX345652.1:2090200-2100200 GCA_947044365.1 Petrosia ficiformis
GTTCTTTCCCAAGTTAGGTTAATGATGTACTCCCATTCACTCCTCCAAATTCCTCCACACATTAGCTTAATCCAACAGATGACTCCACATGAAGACTCTTGTAGATGATTCCTCCCCCTGACTCCTATGATATAGTGACTACTCCTTTTGACAACTCATTGTGAGTATTCATGGATCTTTATGAATTCTTGTGACTGTTGATGATTACTCCAATCTCCTTTTTTCTACAGCTAAAACTTTAATTATATCTTCGAATTCTCATCCCTCTTCATGATGTACTCCGGACTAATCATTTAGGCAACTCATAATGAAGTCCCTTCATGAGTACTTGCAACCCATTTCTAGTGACATTAATTTTTTGTCTGATATGATGAGTATGCGGATAAATTTATGTATGACAGTTCCTCATAGTTCTTGTTCTTGCTAGATAGGAAAATATTCTTGTTTTGTGGAATTACACGATAAAATAATTTGTAAGACCGTTAGATTGCAATTTCACTTATTTCTTACATCTCATAGGCACTACTATTGTGAAGACGAAGTTAAGACATGCTGATATTCATTCTTAAGAATTCCGCTGAAGAATGCTCGTAATGACTCCAACTACAAGTCACATCAATGTTCAGAATTATTCTCACCCATTCATTTCAAGTGTCAAGTGTCATCAATTATGTCTAACTAATTCGGTTGTCTACATTCACGGAAAGAATGCAGGTTCCATGCTCCATTATCGTCAAATCTGGAGTTTTCTATTTGAATTATCACTCTAAATGTTTGTGAAATCTCCATTCCCTAAACATGTGAAATCACCAGTCGTCTGTCTTGTCTTATCTCCAGTCTCCAGTCAACCTTGTGAATTTTCCAACCTACAGACATTTAAGTTCTGTACATTACAGTTGCGAGTCTCCCAAACAATCTATCCTGCATTCTTTATGTCAGTTATGCAGACTCCAGTATTCAGTTTCTAAGTTAATTTACCTGTTCTCATCAAGAACCTTACTTGGTAAGCGTATGAGATTAACTAGATTATGTAATCCTTTCCATTATTCATGTACTGATTACAATTGTAAATGCAGTATTTAATGTTTACTATATCCCCAAGTTCTGTTTCATAGGAGGAGTCCATTTGTTCGATGAGGACTGATTTCATTGTGTACTCATTTTGAGGTATTTCTCATTTTCGTTCCATGTATTTTTACTCTGCAATAGAGTTATTTGTTTGGTGCCGTAAGTTACGTGTATATACCAATCCAAACCACTTCCATCATTTGCATATTCATTCATTCATTATAACACAGGTGCACTAATTCATGTGTTTAGTTTGTTTCCAAAGTTAGGTTCTTAGGTCGATGCAAGTTGTAGTGGTGCGATGGTTCTTAGTTCTTTGAGTTTGATGTCACTCCAGTTAAGTTGATTTATACGTTGTTATCATTAGTTTTACTCAGTAGTCGTATAATTTTCAGTAGCCCATTCCACCATTCATATACCCAATATAAATGTAAATGCAGTATTATATATGTTTATTTTTCCTTCAAGTTTCATTTCATAGGAGTGATCTATTTCCTCAAGAAACAGTGATCTGTTTGTGTTCACAAACTGAGTTTAGCAATGATTTGTTTTCAAATCACAAGTTCAGGATCTCTCTTAAGACGTTTGTTATAAATACAAGGTAGTTATATGGTTAGTGTGGTAAGTTTTGTATACCATCAAGCACTCTTCCATCATTTGTATATTCATTCAATAATTATAACTATAATTGCACTAGTTAATATGTTGAGTTTGCTTCCCAAGTTAGGTTGTAGGTCGATGCCAGGTGTAGTGGACCGATTCTTATGCTTAGACTTCATTCAAGTTAAGTTGATTTATATATATTTATTTTACTAAGTAGTTGTATAAGTTAATGTAGTCCGTTCCACCATTCATGTACTCATTATATCTAGAGATGTAGCATTATATATGTTTACTTTTCCCCAAGTTACCTTTCATAGGTGCGGTCCATTTAGTCAAAGATGAGTGATCGCTTTTTGTTCAAAATTTGATAACATCGTTTCTTGTAAATACATGATGGTTTGTGTCGTAAGTTTTGTGTACTGTCAAACACTCTTCCATTGTTTGTATATTCCTTCATTCATCACAATTATAAATCCCATATATAATGTATAATGTTACTCCCAAGTATAGTATCTTAGGCGCAGTGAGTTACCCCCTGCGTACACAGTTTCAGAGAGGAATCTCTATTGGTAAGTTAATCATTTTATGTTTTTCACACACATTTAATATGTATTTGTAGTTCTTCTCATGTGATATGTAATTCTTAGTTCTTGGTAGTTGTTGTAGTTGTTGGTAATTCTTGGTATTTCTTGAAGGTTTTTAGTAGTTCTTGGTAGTTCTTGAAGTTCTTCGTAGTTTCGGTAGTTCTTGCTGCAGCTCTTGTAGTTGACAATATTATTTATGTCGTAGTAGTTGTTGTGATCTTGTAGTTCTTTTATTTCTTGTAGTTCTTGGTAGTTCTTGGTAGTTCTTGGTACTTCTTGGTAGTTCTTGGTAGGTCTTGCTGTTCTCAAACAGTTTATATTTACAAAAGGTTGCTGTATTCTAGCTGTGGAACGACGCTGCAGAGTAGTTCTCATTCTCGAAATACTTTTAACCCTTCATCTGCGTTTGCAATTATTCCCGTTTGTGGGCGTGGTGCGAATGAAATTTGTAGATATTTTCTGATTGATTTTATAGAGTGAAATCATGGAATATAAAGAAACTGACACGCACACAGCATAAAGAAGATGTTTATTTAGTTTAATGGAGCCCAAAAATCGAAGCTACATGCCTAACAAAAGCGATAAAGAGACGCTAATTGTGGGCGTTGCCCACTGACTACTACACTTTCAAACACTCGCCTTGCTGCTTTTTTGTAGCTAACGAAGTATGTTTTTGGTATCTACAGCTTTCTTAGATGGTCTTCTGTCTACCTAAGTCAGTTAAAAGTCACTGCTGTTTAAAATGCAGAAGTTATGCAGGCGAGTATAGAGGTGGGCGTTGCCCGTGGAAGTACTATATTTTCAAGCGCTCGTCTTACTCTCTTCCTGGTGATAACGAAGCATAAATTTAACATCAATGGCTTGCTTAACAACTCTTCTTTACAGCAAAGTAAGTTAGAATCTTGAGTCTTGTAAAATGTGAGAGTTATAGAGCTGCAAGTAATTAGATATTAATTACTCCGCTCACTTGCAGCTTGGGCGCATTAAAGCGCCTCCAGCAGTATAATTAGTAGTGGGTGGGGCGCCTTAAAGCGCCTACAGCAGATGAAGGGTTAATAATGCGTGATATTGTAGGTGTTCATCATATGAAATGTTTTAATTTTATCAACAGTAATTATCTATAGTTAATAAGTAATTAAATATTAATTTATTGATAGTTTAATTAATTATATCATTATTTAAACTGTTAATTAAACAGTGAAGTAATAAAATTAATTAGTTTATTACTGTTACTAGTTAATTAATTTTACCAATAACTACTATTAATTAACTGAAAATGGTGGGTGTGTTCATTGTTCAGATGGACATTCTAAAATGAGAGAGAAATATTTGATAGTGATTGCTGATTGAGAATTAAACCTGTGAGTTTTCATTAAAATATAACTCCATTTTCTCTTACTAGAATGTACTGGCTGTGTTGAAAATGAAATCCTTTCTACAATGTTTCTGAGGACTTTCAACTGATACTAGTAATTTTACAATGATTATGTCCAACATTCTATTCCCATTCTGTAGATAGCTACTAAGGGTGACATTACACATTCAGAGTGGAAATTGTATTTTATAGAGTGAGCTGTTGAATGTTATGTTAGTTAATATTTGTTCCACACTCCAGGTCCTCCGTAGAGGTCAGGTTAATTCTGATTGCTGTCACTTCCAAGACATTCCTTCGTATGCTTTCTAATATTGTTTAAAATATGAGTACAAGGAAGGGATTTGATAGATTATTATTTAGTACTCAAATATAGCACCTCAAGTATAGTGTTTTCATAACAATTTCTCAGTCAGTTTCAAAACCTATGAATTTCCATCCCCCGCTCTTCAGTCGTTCATCTATTATTATCACAAATCACTATTAACATGTTTAGTTTTGAACTAACATACGTATTTTAGTCATTCCCCCCTTTCTTCTAAAGATAAACATCCAAACATTTGCTGAGTTAGTATTGGGTATTACGTAATGCAGGTTTCACCTAAGCACATATGAGCTGTATAACATGTTTAGTTCATTACTAAAGTTAAATTTCTCAGTCATGTGAATGTTTCCACAAGTTAACTGTAGCTAATATTACGAGTTCTATTCAGTAAGTGAATAATATTATGTATTCCATTTGATTGCTCCTCCCTCATTCGTACGCATATTCATTCAATATTAATGTAAATCCCTCTACAGTATGTTTAGTTATTCCCAAAGTTAGGTTAATTGCTAATTATGTACTCCTATTGACCACTCCAGAATCCTCCAGACACAAGTGGAATCCACCAGACGACTCAACGAGAAGACATTGATTTGATGTAAAGTTGTTCAAATTGGTGAGGGTATACTGTATATATCTATCTTTCCTTATAAACCTGTATTTATTTATATCCCTTTATCTAAGCATGTATTTATCCATGGATCTAATTCTTATGTACACATTTATCTACACAATTATTCTTCTTATATATCTATCTATCGATTTATAATGTGTGCTATCTATTTATCGATCTAATTCTCTAACTATCATTCTATCTATCTACCTATTTACGTATCTAAACATTTATTGTCTATGTATCTATCCATCGATCCATCCATCCATCTCTCCATCCTTCCATGCATTCATTCAAACTTTCATCCATTCATTAAATGAAATGCCCATTCATCTATCCATCCATCCATCCAATAGTCTATCTATCCATATTAATCAAGTTCTATCAATTTTTGTATTTTTGTATCTATCTATATATCTATCTGTCTAATTTCTAACTCTCTATATATCAGTCTGTTTGTCTGTCAGTCAGAGGGTTTCTCTGTCTGTTCGTTTGTCTGTTTCTACCTATGTACTTATGAATTTCTTGACGTATCCATTTATCTGTATATGTATATATGTCCTGTCTATCCTGTCTATCCTTTCTATCCTGACTATCCTGTCTATCCTGTATATCTTGTCTATCCTGTCAATCTTGTCTATCCTGTCTCTCCTGTCTATCCTGTCTATCATGACTATCCTGACTATCCTGTTTATACTGTTTATACTGTTTATCTTGTCTATCCTGTCTATCCTCTCTATACTGTCTATCCTCCAATTTTACTCTGTCTATCGTGTCTACACTCTCGATCTTGTCTATGCTGCCTATCCTGTCTATCCTGTCTATCATTACTATCCTGTCTATCCTGTTTATACATTTTATCTTGTCTATCCTGTCTATCCTGTCTATCATGACCATCCTGTCTATATTGTTTATCTTGTCTGTCCTGTCAATCCTATCTATCCTCTCTATTCTGTCTATCTTGACTATCCTGTCTACCATATCTATCCTTTCTATCCTGTCTATCCAGTCTACCCTCCATGTGTACCATGTTTATCCTGTCTATCTTTTCTACAAAGCCAATCCTGTCTATCATGTCTATCCTGCATTTGTACCATATCTATTTTGTCTATCCTGTCAATTATGTCTATCATGTCTATCATGTCTATCCTGTCTATCTTGTCATTCCTGTCTATCCTGTATATCCTGTCTATCTTGTCAATCCTGTCAAGGTATTCATCTATCTCTCTATCTCTATATCTCACTACCTATCTACCTATTTATTTATCTATCTATTTATCTAATATATATATTTTTCTAACGAAGTATATATCTGTCTGTCTATATAGCTATATATGCATCTATCTAAATTTATTGATATCTTACATATGTATCAACCTAAATTTGTAGCTATATCACTATCAATATCCCTATCTATCTATCTATCTATCTATCTATCCACCCACCAACACATCTGCCAATAGATCCATGATTCAATTCATACATCCATCCATCAATCCGTCCATCCATTCATCCAACTTTTCATCTACCCACATACCCATCTACCCGTTTACCCCTCTACCTATCTATCTATCTACCCATCTACCTATCTCACTATCTACCTATCTACGTATCTACCTATCTACCTATCTACCTATCTACCTATCTGCCTCTCTAACTATCTACCTATTTATCTATGTACCTATCAACCTATCTACAGATATACCTATCTACATCTCTAAATCTCTAACTCTCTACCTCTCTACCTATCTACCTAGCTACCTATCTACCTATCTTTCATATTTATCAATCTAAAATGGTAGGTATGTATCTATCTTTATCTCTATCTATTTATCTATCTTTCTATATATCTATTTATCTGTTTAACTCTCTACCTGTCTAACGGTTTACCTGTCTACCTGTCTACATATCTACCTGTCTAACTGTCTACCTGTCTACATATCTATCTATCTGCCTATCTGCCTATCTGCCTATCTGCCTATCGGCGTATCTACCTATCTACCTATTTACCTATCTACCTATCTACATACCTACATATATACCGATCTACCTATCTACCTATCTAACTATCTGCCTATCTAGATATCTACCTATCTAACTATCTACCTATCTAACTATCTAACTATGTACCTATCAATCCTATCTACCTATCAACCTATCTACCTATCTAACTATCTACCTATTTACCTATCATCCTATCTACCTCTCACCGATCTAACTCTCTAACTACTTATCTGTCTACATGTCTACTTGTCTGCCTGTCTACCTGTCTAACTGACTACCTGTCTACCAGTCTAACTGTCTACCTGTCAACCTATTTTTCTATCTACCTATCAAACTATTTACCTATCTACCGTCCATTCATCCATCCATTCAACAATTCGTACCAACCTACACAATAAACCCTCTACCTATCTACCTATCTATATATGTTCATACTTACCTGTCTACCTATTAACATCTCTATATATCTACCTATCTACTTATCTACATATCTAACTATCTAACTCTCTACCTCTCTACCTATCTACCTAGCTACATATCTAATTATCTACGTATCTACCTATCTTACAAATATATCCATCTAAAATTGTAGGCATCTATCTATCATTATTTCTATCTATCTATCTATCTTTCTATCTATATATCTATCTATCCATCTATATATCTATCTATCTATCTATTTATCTATCTATCTATCTATCTGTCTATCTATCTATCTGTCTATCTATCCATCTATCGATCTATCGATCTATGTATCTACCTATCTACCGATATAACAATCTACCTATCTACCTATCTATCTATCTACCTCTCTACTTCTCTACCTCTCTAACTCTCTAACTCTCCACCTCTCTAACTCTTTACCTCTCTATCTCTCTACTTCTCTAACTCTCTATTTATCTACTTATTTAACTAGCTACCTATCTCCCTACTTACAAATCGACATACCTGTCTATCTATCTAATCGATCTATTTATCTAACCACACATGTATGTGTCTGTGTGTCTAAATAGTAAGCTATATATGTATCTAACACATGTATTGATCTCTTACTTACGTATCAAACTAAACTTGTAGGTAAGTCACTATCAATATCACTATCTATCTGTCTATATACCTATTTATCTATCTATCTATCTATCTATCTATGTATCTATCTATCTTTTATTCTATATATCTCTCTATCTATCTATCTATTTATTTATCTATCTATCTGTCTACCAGTCTACATATCTAACAGTTTACCTGTCTATCTGTCTACCTGTCTACCTGTCTACCTGTCTACCTGTCTACATATCTACCTATCTGCCTATCTGCCTATCTGCCTATCTGCGTATCTACCTATCTACGTATCTACCTATCTACATATCTACTTATCTACATATCTACCGATCTAACTGTCTACCTGTTTACATTTCTAAATGTCTACTTGTCTACAATCTACCTATCTATGTATCTGCCTACCTACCTATCAACTGATTTACCTATCTATCTGTGAACCTATCTATATATCTGCCTATCTACCTATCTACATATCTATCTATTTTTCTATCTTTCTATATATCAAATCTATGTATTTATCTGACGAAGTATGTATCTCTCTGTCCATCTAACTACTAAGCTATATACGTATATATTGATATCATACATATGGATCAATCTAAATTTGTAGGTTTGTATCTACCATTATCTCTATCTATCTAACTATCTTTATATCGAACTATCTATTTATCTATCTGTCCATCCATATATCTAACTATCTATCTATCTATCTATCCATCCATCGATCCATCCATCCATCCATTCTTCCATCCATCCATCCATCCATCAATCCATCCAACCATCCATCCATCCATCCATCCAGTCATCCAGCCATCCATCCATCCATCCATTCATCCATCCATCCACCCATTCATCCATCCATCCAACCATCCATCCATCCATCAATCCATCCATCCATCCTACCATCCATCCACCCATCCATTCATCCATCTATACATCCATCCATCCATCCATCCATCCATCCATCCATCTATCCATCCATCCATGCATCCATCCATCCATCCATCCATCCATCCATCCATCCATCCTTCCATCCATCCATCCTTCCATCCATCATCCATCCATACATCGATCCATCCATCCATCCATCCATCCATCCATCCATCCATTCTTCAGTACATCAATCCATCCATCCATCCATGCATCCATCCATCCATCCATCCATCCATCCATCCATCCATCCATCCATTCATCCATCCATCCATCCATCCATCCATCCATCCATCTATCCATCCATCCATGCATCCATCCATCCATCCATCCATCCATCCATCCATCCATCCATCCATCCATCCATCCATCCATCCATCCATCCATTCATCCAACCATCCATTCAACCATCCATCCATCCATCCATCATCCATCCAACCATGCATACTTCCATCTATATATCTATTTATCTATCTACCTCACTATCTATCTATCTATATATCTTTATATCTATCTATCTACATATCTACCTATCAAACTATTTACCTATCTACCGTCCATTCATCCATCCATTCAACAATTCGTACCAACCTACACAATAAACCCTCTACCTATCTACCTATCTACATATGTTCATATTTACCTGTCTACCTATTAACATCTCTATATATCTACCTATCTACTTATCTACATATCTAACTATCTAACTCTCTACCTCTCTACCTATCTACCTAGCTACATATCTAATTATCTACGTATCTACCTATCTTACAAATATATCCATCTAAAATTGTAGGCATCTATCTATCATTATTTCTATCTATCTATCTATCTTTCTATTTATATATCTATCTATCCATCTATATATCTATCTATCTATCTATTTATCTATCTATCTATTTATCTGTCTATCTATCTATCTGTCTATCTATCCATCTATCGATCTATCAATCTATGTATCTACCTATCTACCGATATAACAATCTACCTATCTACTTATCTATCTATCTACCTCTCTACTTCTCTACCTCTCTAACTCTCTAACTCTCCACCTCTCCAACTCTTTACCTCTCTATCTCTCTACTTCTCTAACTCTCTATTTATCTACTTATTTAACTAGCTACCTATCTCCCTACTTACAAATCGACATACCTGTCTATCTATCTAATCGATCTATTTATCTAACCACACATGTATGTGTCTGTGTGTCTAAATAGTAAGCTATATATGTATCTAACACATGTATTGATCTCTTACTTACGTGTCAAACTAAACTTGTAGGTAAGTCACTATCAATATCACTATCTATCTGTCTATATACCTATTTATCTATCTATCTATCTATCTATCTATCTATCTATCTATCTATCTTTTATTCTATATATCTCTCTATCTATCTATCTATTTATTTATCTATCTATCTGTCTACCAGTCTACAT
>OX345652.1:2107700-2135200 GCA_947044365.1 Petrosia ficiformis
TTTTGACAAATCATTGTGAGTATTCATGGATCTTTATGAATTCTTGTGACTGTTGATGATTACTCCAATCTCCTTTTTTCTACAGCTAAAACTTTAATTATATCTTCGAATTCTCATCCCTCTTCATGATGTACTCCGGACTAATCATTTAGGCGACTCAAAATGAAGTCCCTTCATGAGTACTTGCAACCCATTTCTAGTGACATTAATTTTTTGTCTGATATGATGAGTATGCGGATAAATTTATGTATGATAATTGCTTGGTACTCTAACGCTCGTTTAATGATTCAATGATTACAATTATAAACGCACAATTCAATTTGTTTGTTCCTTTTCACCAGGTTACTTGTTTAGGTTTCATGAATCCAATCGACATAAAATGGAGTGATGTTGTAATACGTGAGTTATTCCACCTTTGACATATAATTCATTCTGTATTCAATTCTTATCACCAATATGTGTATTTCATTCATCAATTGAGTCTTAAAGGAGAGTTTGTACAGTGATCTTGTAGTATATCAACGTCTTCTTTCTTGATTGTAGTAAAACTTCTTGATAGACTTGTAGTATACCAACGTCTTCTTTCTCGGTTATAGTATTAGTTCCTCATAGTTCTTGTTCTTGCTAGATAGGAAAATATTCTTGTCTTGTAGAATTACACGATAAAATAATTGGTAAGACCGTTAGATTGCAATTTCATTTATTTCTTACATCTCATAGGCACTACTATTGTGAAGACGAAGTTAAGACATGCTGATATTCATTCTTAAGAATTCCGCTGAAGAATGCTCGTAATGACTCCAACTACAAGTCACATCAATGTTCAGAATTATTCTCACCCATTCATTTCAAGTGTCAAGTGTCATGAATTATGTCTTACTAATTCGGTTGTCTACATTCACGGAAAGAATGCAGGTTCCATGCTCCATTAACGTCAAATCTGGAGTTTTCTATTTGAATTATCACTCTAATTGTTTGTGAAATCTCCATTCCCTAAACATGTGAAATCACCAGTCGTCTGTCTTCTCTTATCTCCAGTCTCCAGTCAACCTTGTGAATTTTCCAACCTACAGACATTTAAGTTCTGTACATTACAGTTGCGAGTCTCCCAAACAATGTATCCTGCATTCTTTATGTCACTTATGCAGACTCCAGTATTCAGTTTCCAAGTTAATTTACCTGTTCTCATCAAGAACCTTACTTGGTAAGCGTATGAGATATACTAGATTATGTAATCCTTTCCATTATTCATGTACTGATTACAATTGTAAATGCAGTATTTAATGTTTACTATATCCCCAAGTTCTGTTTCATAGGAGGAGTCCATTTGTTCGATGAGGACTGATTTCATTGTGTACACAGTTTGAGGTATTTCTCATTTTCCTTCCATGTAATTTTACTCTGCAATAGAGTTATTTGTTTGGTGCCGTAAGTTACGTGTATATACCAATCCAAACCACTTCCATCATTAGCATATTCATTCATTCATTATAACACAGGTGCACTAATTAGTTTGTTTCCAAAGTTAGGTTCTTAGGTCGATGCAATTTGTAGTGGTGCGATGGTTCTTAGTTCTTTGAGTTTGATGTCACTCCAGTTAAGTTGATTTATACGTTGTTATCATTAGTTTTACTCAGTAGTCGTATAATTTTCAGTAGCCCATTCCACCATTCATATACCCAATATAAATGTAAATGCAGTATTATATATGTTTATTTTTCCTTCAAGTTTCATTTCATAGGAGTGATCTATTTCCTCAAGAAACAGTGATCAGTTTGTGTTCACAAGCTGAGTTTAGCAATGATTTGTTTTCAAATCACAAGTTCAGGATCTCTCTTAAGACGTTTGTTATAAATACAAGGTAGTTATTTGGTTAGTGTGGTAAGTTTTGTATACCATCAAGCACTCTTCCATCATTTGTATATTCATTCAATAATTATAACTATAATTGCACTAGTTAATATGTTGAGTTTGCTTCCCAAGTTAGGTTGTAGGTCGATGCCAGGTGTAGTGGACCGATTCTTATGCTTAGACTTCATTCAAGTTAAGTTGATTTATATATATTTATTTTACTAAGTAGTTGTATAAGTTAATGTAGTCCGTTCCACCATTCATGTACTCGTTATATCTAGAGATGTAGCATTATATATGTTTACTTTTCCCCAAGTTACCTTTCATAGATGTGGTCCATTTACTGAAAGATGAGTGATCGCTTTTTGTTCAAAATTTGATAACATCGTTTCTTGTAAATACATGATGGTTTGTGTCGTAAGTTTTGTATACTGTCAAACACTCTTCCATTGTTTGTATATTCCTTCATTCATCACAATTATAAATCCCATATATAATGTATTTTGTTACTCCCAAGTATAGTATCTTAGGTGCAGTGAGTTACCCCGTGCGTACACAGATTCAGAGAGGAATATCTATTGGTAAGTTAATCATTTTATGTTTTTCATACACATTTAATATGTACTTGTAGTTCTTCTCATGTGATATGTAATTCTTAGTTCTTGGTAGTTCTTGTAGTTGTTGGTAATTGTTGGTATATCTTGAAGGTTTTTGGTAGTTCTTGGTAGTTCTTGAAGTTCTTCGTAGTTCTGGTAGTTCTTGCTGCAGCTTTTGTAGTTGACAATAATATTTATGTCGTAGTAGTTCTTGTGATCTTGTAGTTCTTTTATTTCTTGTAGGCCTTGGTAGTTCTTGGTACTTGTTGGTAGTTCTTGGTAGGTCTTGCTGTTCTCAAACAGTTTATATTTACAAGAGGTTGCTGTATTCTAGCTGTGGAACGACGCTGCAGTGTAGTTCTCATTCTCGAAATACTTTTAATAATGCGTGATAGTGTAGGTGTTCATCATATGAAATGTTTTAATTTTATCAACAGTAATTATCTATAGTTAATAAGTAATTAAATATTAATTTATTGATAGTTTAATTAATTATATCATTATTTAAACTGTTAATTAAACAGTGAAGTAATAAAATTAATTAGTTTATTACTGTTACTAGTTAATTAATTTTACCAATAACTACTATTAATTAACTGAAAATGGTGGGTGTGTTCATTGTTCAGATGAACATTCTAAAATGAGAGAGAGATATTTGATAGTGATTGCTGATTGAGAATTAAACCTGTGAGTTTTCATTAAAATATAACTCCATTTTCTCTTACTAGAATGTACTGGCTGTGTTGAAAATGAAATCCTTTCTACAATGTTTCTGAGGACTTTCAACTGATACTAGTAATTTTACAATGATTATGTCCAACATTCTATTCCCATTCTGTAGATAGCTACTAAGGGTGACAATACACATTCAGAGTGGAAATTGTATTTTATAGAGTGAGCTGTTGAATGTTATGTTAGTTAATATTTGTTCCACACTCCAGGTCCTCCGTAGAGGTCAGGTTAATTCTGATTGCTGTCACTTCCAAGACATTCCTTCGTATGCTTTCTAATATTGTTTAAAATATGAGTACAAGGAAGGGATTTGATAGAATATTATTTAGTACTCAAATATAGCACCTCAAGTATAGTGTTTTCATAACAATTTCTCAGTAAGTTTCAAAACCTATGAATTTCCATCCCCCGCTCTTCAGTCGTTCATCTATTATTATCACAAATCACTATTAACATGTTTAGTTTTGAACTAACATACGTATTTTAGTCTTTCCCCCCTTATTTTTAAAGATTAACGTCCAAACATTTGCTCAGTTAGTATTGGGAATTTTGTAATGCAGGTTTCACCTAAGCACATATGAACTGTATAACATGTTTAGTTCATTACCAAAGTTAAATTTCTCAGTCATGTGAATGTTTCCACAAGTTAACTGTAGCTAATATTACGAGTTCTATTCAGTAAGTGAATAATATTATGTATTCCATTTGATTGCTCCTCCCTCATTCGTACACATATTCATTCAATATTAATGTAAATCCCTCTACAGTATGTTTAGTTATTCCCAAAGTTAGGTTAATTGTTAATTATGTACTCCTATTGACCACTCCAGAATCCTCCAGACGCAAGTGGAATCCACCAGACGACTCAACGAGGAGACATTGATTTGATGTAAAGCTGTTCAAATTGGTGATGTTATACTGTATATATCTATCTTCCCTTATAAACCTGTATTTATTTATATCCCTTTATCTAAGCATGTATTTATCCATGGATCTAATTCTTATGTACACATTTATCTACACAATTATTCTTCTTATATATCTATCTATCGATTTATATTGTGTGCTATCTATTTATCGATCTAATTCTCTAACTATCATTCTATCTATCTACCTATTTACGTATCTAACCATTTATTGTCTATGTATCTAACCATCGATCCATCCATCCATCTCTCCATCCTTCCATGCATTCATTCAAACTTTCATCCATTCATTAAATGAAATGCCCATTCATCCATCCATCCATCCATCCAATAGTCTATCTATCTATATTAATCAAGTTCTATCAATTTTTGTATTTTTGTATTTTTGTATCTATCTATAATTATATCTATCCGTCTAATTTCTAACTCTATTTTTCTCTATATATCAGTCTGTCTGACTGTTTTTTCTGTCAGTCAGAGTGTTTCTCTCTCTGTTCGTTTGTCTGTTTCTACCTATGTACTTATGAATTTCTTGACATATCCATTTATCTGTATATGTATATATGTCCTGTCTATCCTGTCTATCCTGTCAAGGTATTCATCTATCTCTCTATATCTATATCTCTCTATTTACTTATCTACCTATCTACCTATTTATTTATCTATCTATTTATCTAATCTATATATTTTTCTAACGAAGTATGTATCTGTCTGTCTATATAGCTATATATGCATCTATCTAAATTTATTGATATCTTACATATTTATCAACCTAAGTTTGTATCTATATCACTATCAATATCCCTATCTATCTATCTATCCACCCACCAACACATCTGTCCATAGATCCATGATTCAATTCATACATCCATCCATCCATCTGTCCATCCATTCATCCAACTATTCATTTACCCACGTACCCATCTACCCGTTAACCCCTCTACCTATCTATCTATCTACATATCTACCTATCCAACTATCTACCTGTCTACATATCTACCTGTCTACCTGTCTACATATCTACCTGTCTACCTGTCTACCTGTCTACATATCTATCTATCTGCCTATTTGCCTATCAGCCTATCTGCCTATTGGCGTATCTACCTATCTACCTATTTACCTATCTACCTATCCACATACCTACATATATACCGATCTACCTATCTACCAATCTACCTATCTAACTATCGGCCTATCTAGATATCTACCTATCTAACTATCTACCTATCTACCTTTCAAACTATCTACCTATTTACCTATAAACCTATCTACCTATCTACCTATCAACCTATCTAACTATCAACCTATCTACCTATCTAACTATCTACCTATTTACCTATCATCCTCTCTACCTATCACCGATCTACCTGTCTAACTACTTATCTGTCTACATGTCTACCTGTCTACCTGTCTACTTGTCTAACTGACTACCTGTCTACCTGTCTAACTGTCTACCTATCAAACTATTTACCTATCTACCGTCCATTCATCCATCCATTCAACAATTCGTACCAACCTACACAATAAACCCTCTACCTATCTACCTATCTACATATGTTCATATTTACCTGTCTACCTATCAACTTCTCTATATATCTATCTATCTACCTATCTACATATCTAGCTATCTAACTCACTACCTCTCTACCTATCTACCTAGCTACATATCTAATTATCTATTTATATATCTATATATGTATCTACCTATCTTACAAATATATCCATCTAAAATTGTAGGCATCTATCTATCATTATTTCTATCTATCTATATATCTTTCTATCTATATATCTATCTATCCATCTATATATCTATCTATCTATCTATTTATATATCTATCTATCTATCTGTCTATCTATCCATCTATCGAACTATCGATCTTTGTATCTATCTATCTATCTATCTATCTATCTATCCTTCCCTCCTTCCGTTCCTCTGTCCTTCCGTCCGTCCATCTGTCCGTCCGTCCGTTCGTCTCTCCATTCGTCCTTCTGTCCGTCAGTCCTTCCGTCCGTCCGTCCTTCCGTCCATCTGACCTCCCAACAGCACAATCGCCCGTCCGTCCGTTTGTCATTCCGCCCGTCCTTTCGTCCGACCTATCTACCTACTTACAAATCTACATACCTGTCTATCTATCTAATCGATCTATTTATCTAACGACACATGTACGTGTCTGTGTGTCTAAATAGTAAGCTATATACGTATCTAGCACATGTATTGATCTCTTACTTACGTATCAAACTAAACTTGTAAGTAAGTCACTGTCAATATCACTATCTGTCTGTCTATATACCTATCTATCTATCTATATATCTATCTATCTATCTATCTATCTATCTATCTATCTATCTATCTTTCTTTCTATATATCTTTCTATCTATCTATCTATTTATTTATCTGTCTATCTGTCTACCTGTCTACATATCTAACAGTTTACCTGTCTACCTGTCTACCTGTCTACATATCTACCTATCTACATATCTACTTGTCTACATATCTACCTACCTACCTATCAACTGATTTACCTATCTATCTGTGAACCTATCTACATATCTACCTATCTACATATCTATTTATCTTTCTATATATCAAATCTATGTATTTATCTGACGAAGTATGTATCTCTCTGTCCATCTAACTACTAAGCTATATACGTATATATTGATATCATAAATATGGATCAATCTAAATTTGTAGGTTTGTATCTACCATTATCTCTATCTATCTATCTATCTTTATATCGAACTATTTATTTATCTATCTGTCCATCCATATATCTAACTATCTATCTATCTATCTATCCATCCAACGATCCATCCATCCATTCTTCCATCCATCCATCCATCCATCAAGCCATCCAACCATCCATCCATCCATACACCCATCCATCCATCCATCCATCCATTCATCCATACAACCATTCATCCATCCATCTACCTATCTACCTATCTACCTATTTGCCTATCTACATATCTAACTAGCTACCTACGTCCTTATCGACCAATATATCTATCTAATTATCTACCTATCTAACTATCTACCTATCTATTTATATACCTATCTACCTATCTACCTTTCTACCAGTCTATCTGTCTATATGTCTATCTGTCTATCTACCTATCTACCTATCTACCTATCTACCTGTCTACCTATCTACCTATTTACTTATGCACCTATGTACCTATGTACCTAACTACGTATCTACCTATCTACCTATCTACCTATCTACCTGTCTACCTGTCTATCTGTCTAATTGTTTACCTGTCTACCTGTCTACCTGTCTACCTGTCTACCTGTCTACCTGTCTACCTGTCTACATATCTACCTATCTAAATATCTGTCTATCTGCGTATCTATCTATAGATCTATATAACTATCTACATATCTACATATCTGCATGTCTCCATATATACCTATCTACCTATCTACCTATCTACATATCTATCTATCTATCTATATATCAAGTCTATGTATTTATCTAACGAAGTATTTATCTCTCTGTCTATCTAACTAATAAGCTATATCTATTGTTACTTTACATATGGATCAATCTAAATTTGTAGGTTCGTATCTATCTATCTATCTCTCTATCGATCTATCTATTCATCTATCTATCCATCTGTCTATGTATCTATATATCTATCATTCTATCTATTTATCCATCTCTCTATCTATCTATATATCTATCTATCTAACTATCCATCCATCCATCCAACCATCCCTCCATCCATCCGTCCATCCATCCATCCATCCATCCATCCATCCATCCATCCCTGCATTCTTCCCCCATCCAGTCATTCATCATTCAATTTATCTATCTTTCGAACTCTTTATCTATACCACCAAGTTTGCAAATATCCAGCCGTCAATTCGTCTCTTTGTCCATCCTGCATTCTATCCATTCATTCTTCCATTCATCCATTCGTCCGTTCATCCGCCCATCCATCAATCCGTCCGTTCATGCTCCCATTCCTTTGTCCATCCATTCATCCATCCATCATTTATCCATTAACCGCTCCATCCATCAAAACATCCAAACACCCAAAAATTAATCCATCTAGCCATCTCTCTATCCATTCATGCATCCATGCATCCTTTCATCCATCCAAGCAACCATGAAAACATCCATCTCTCTATCATTCTAAACCTCCTTCCGTTTATCCATTCATATTTCCACCCATCCATCCATACATCGGTTAGTCTATCTCTCTATATATGTAAGTTCTCTAAATCTTACTATTGTGGTATTTATCTATTTATCTCTGTGTTTAATTGTTATCTGTTTTTTCTCTATATCTCTGTCTGTCTGATGGTTTGCCTGTCATTTTGTCTGTTTGTCTGTGTTTCTGTTTGTCTTCTTCTACCTATCTATATATGAATTTCATTACGTATCTATTTATCTGTATATGTATACATTTAACATAGCATTTATAAATCTATCTATTTATTCTTTTAATTCCCTATCTATTGCTTTATTTGTCTACTACAAATATATTTCTTTATCTCTCAACTTGTCTCTCTTTCTGTGTAGTTATATATATATGTATATATATATATATGTATGTATGTATCTACTTATTTATCTACGTAAGTATTTATGTATGTATTTTTGTGTTTATTGATCCGTGTCTATGATACATTCATCCCCAAACCCTGCACACTATTCCATAAAACGTACACCCTAAATAGAAAACAGTAAATCGTAAGCACTAAACACTAAGCCCAAAAGCAAAAACACTAAACACTGAATCCCAAATTTGAAGCTTTACCTAACTACCATCCTACATACCTACCTACCTACCCGTCTTTTTACATACCACTTTCTGGTTAATAACATATCATTTCCTTGTTAGTTGTTCTTCGGTGCTCACTAGTTATAAATATATTCTTGTCTTGTGAGATAGAATGAATGCATTGCACATTGATTTGAGACTGTTATTTTATTATTTGAATTGCTTCATATTTCTGGTACTTGACATTTAGCAGATGAACTTCAGCAAATTTTATTTGTTGTTCATATTTCGTTTATGTGATTTTATTCCCCTCAATCATAGATTAATTCATTATAATAATAAATGCACTCGTTAACATGTTTAGTTTTCCTTAAACTTCAGTTATGTAATTATGGTCCCTTTTCTACGAAAGGATTTATTGTTCCTCCGGCTGGTTTAAATCTCTCAAAACTTGGTGATTTAAAGACAAATACTCAGTAAGTTAGGAAATTAAAATTCCACACTCTACTAAGTTTCATATATGTAGTCACTATCGTAAAGTCACTGTCAAACAGGATTAGTTTTCCGCTAACTTAAGTTTTATTAGGTCTCTCTCCCCAAGTTAGTTTGAAGTAAAATTTTACATGAAGCATTCACTAGGTTAGTATTGCTAATCATGTATTGTACACATTTCATATAATCGCTATACTTATAAATAAGTAGATATCAGAGTGCTGTGAATTGTTTTGCAATTTAGCTGGAGTTGATGATGGGAAGTCTAAATTGCAAATTCCAAAATCTCACTCCTCCCCACATTCATATGTATATTCAATCAATATAAACTCACTCTACAATATGTTTAGTTCTTTCCCAAGTTAGGTTAATGATGTACTCCCATTTACTCCTCCAAATTCCTCCACACATTAGCTTAATCCAACAGATGACTCCACATGAAGACTCTTGTAGATGACTCCTCCCCCTGACTGCTATGTTATAGTGACTACTCCTTTTGACAAATCATTGTGAGTATTCATGGATCTTAATGAATTCTTGTGACTGTTGATGATTACTCCAATCTCCTTTTTTCTACAGCTAAAACTTTAATTATATCTTCGAATTCTCATCCCTCTTCATGATGTACTCCGGACTGATCATTTAGGCGACTCAAAATGAAGTCCCTTCATGAGTACTTGCAACCCATTTCTAGTGACATTAATTTTTTGTCTGATATGATGAGTATGCGGATAAATTTATGTATGATAATTGCTTGGTACTCCAACGCTCGTTTAATGATTCAATGATTACAATTATAAACGCACAATTCATTTTGTTTGTTCCTTTTCACCAGGTTACTTGTTTAGGTTTCATGAATCCAATCGACATAAAATGGAGTGATGTTGTAATACGTGAGTTATTCCACCTTTGACATATAATTCATTCTGTATTCAATTCTTATCACCAATATGTGTATTTCATTCATCAATTGAGTCTTAAAGGAGAGTTTGTACAGTGATCTTGTAGTATATCAACGTCTTCTTTCTTGATTGTAGTAAAACTTCTTGATAGACTTGTAGTATACCAACGTCTTCTTTCTCGGTTATAGTAATAGTTCCTCATAGTTCTTGTTCTTGCTAGATAGGAAAATATTCTTGTCTTGTAGAATTACACGATAAAATAATTTGTAAGACCATTAGATTGCAATTTCACTTATTTCTTACATCTCATAGGCACTACTATTGTGAAGACGAAGTTAAGACATGCTGATATTCATTCTTAAGAATTCCGCTGAAGAATGCTCGTAATGACTCCAACTACAAGTCACATCAATGTTCAGAATTATTCTCACCCATTCATTTCAAGTGTCAAGTGTCATCAATTATGTCTAACTAATTCGGTTGTCTACATTCACGGAAAGAATGCAGGTTCCATTCTCCATTATCGTCAAATCTGGAGTTTTCTATTTGAATTATCACTCTAATTGTTTGTGAAATCTCCATTCCCTAAACATGTGAAATCACCAGTCGTCTCTCTTGTCTTATCTCCAGTCTCCAGTCAACCTTATGAATTTTCCAACCTACAGACATTTAAGTTCTGTACATTACAGTTGCGAGTCTCCCAAACAATGTATCCTGCATTCTTTATGTCAGTTATGCAGACTCCAGTATTCAGTTTCCAAGTTAATTTACCTGTTCTCATCAAAACACTTACTTGGTAAGCGTATGATATTAACTAGATTATGTAATCCTTTCCAATATTCATGTACTGATTACAATTGTAAATGCAGTATTTAATGTTTACTATATCCCCAAGTTCTGTTTCATAGGAGGAGTCCATTTGTTCGATGAGGACTGATTTCATTGTGTACACAGTTTGAGGTATTTCTCATTTTCGTTCCATGTAATTTTACTCTGCAATAGAGTTATTTGTTTGGTGCCGTAAGTTACGTGTATATACCAATCCAAACCACTTCCATCATTTGCATATTCATTCATGCATTATAACACAGGTGCACTAATTCATGTGTTTAGTTTGTTTCCAAAGTTAGGTTCTTAGGTCGATGCAAGTTGTAGTGGTGCGATGGTTCTTAGTTCTTTGAGTTTGATGTCACTCCAGTTAAGTTGATTTATACGATGTTATCATTAGTTTTACTCAGTAGTCGTATAATTTTCAGTAGCCCATTCCACCATTCATATACCCAATATAAATGTAAATGCAGTATTATATATGTTTATTTTTCCTTCAAGTTTCATTTCATAGGAGTGATCTATTTCCTCAAGAAACAGTGATCAGTTTGTGTTCACAAACTGAGTTTAGCAATGATTTCTTTCCAAATCAAAAGTTCAGGATCTCTCTTAAGACGTTTGTTATAAATACAAGGTAGTTATATGGTTAGTGTGGTAAGTTTTGTATACCATCAAGCACTCTTCCATCATTTGTATATTCATTCAATAATTATAACTATAATTGCACTAGTTAATATGTTGAGTTTCCTTCCCAAGTTAGGTTGTAGGTCAATGCCAGGTGTAGTGGACCGATTCTTATGCTTAGACTTCATTCAAGTTAAGTTGATTTATATATATTTATTTTACTAAGTAGTTGTATAAGTTAATGTAGTCCGTTCCACCATTCATGTACTCATTATATCTAGAGATGTAGCATTATATATGTTTACTTTTCCCCAAGTTACCTTTCATAGGTGCGGTCCATTTACTGAAAGATGAGTGATCGCTTTTTGTTCAAAAGTTGATAACATCGTTTCTTGTAAATACATGATGGTTTGTCTCGTAAGTTTTGTATACTGTCAAACACTCTTCCATTGTTTGTATATTCCTTCATCCATCACAATTATAAATCCCATATATAATGTATTTTGTTACTCCCAAGTATAGTATCTTAGGTGCAGTGAGTTACCCCGTGCGTACACAGTTTCAGAGAGGAATCTCTATTGGTAAGTTAATCATTTTATGTTTTTCATACACATTTAATATGTTTTTATAGTTCTTCTCATGTGATATGTAATTCTTAGTTCTTGGTAGTTCTTGTAGTTGTTGGTAATTCCTGGTATTTCTTGAAGGTTTTTAGTAGTTCTTGGTAGTTCTTGAAGTTCTTGGTAGTTCTGGTAGTTCTTGCTGCAGCTTTTGTAGTTGACAATATTATTTATGTCGTAGTAGTTCTTGTGATCTTGTAGTTCTTTTATTTCTTGTAGGCCTTGGTAGTTCTTGGTACTTGTTGGTAGTTCTTGGTAGGTCTTGCTGTTCTCACACAGTTCTCAGACTTTCAACTGATACTAGTAATTTTACAATGATTATGTCCAACATTCTATTCCCATTCTGTAGATAGCTACTAAGGGTGACATTACACATTCAGAGTGGAAATTGTATTTTATAGAGTGAGCTGTTGAATGTTATGTTAGTTAATATTTGTTCCACACTCCAGGTCCTCCGTAGAGGTCAGGTTAATTCTGATTGCTGTCACTTCCAAGACATTCCTTCGTATGCTTTCTAATATTGTTTAAAATATGAGTACAAGGAAGGGATTTGATAGAATATTATTTAGTACTCTAATATAGCACCTGTTTTCATAACAATTTGTCAGTAAGTTTCAAACCCTATGAATTTCCATCCCCCGCTCTTCAGTCGTTCATCTATTATTATCACAAATCACTATTAACATGTTTAGTTTTGAACTAACATACGTATTTTAGTCTTCCTCCCCTTTCTTCTAAAGATTAACGTCCAAACATTTGCTCAGTTAGTATTGGGAATTTTGTAATGCAGTTCATTACCAAAGTTAAATTTCTCAGTCATGTGAATGTTTCCACAAGTTAACTGTAGCTAAAATTACGAGTTCTATTCAGTAAGTGAATAATATTATGTATTACAATTGATTGCTCCTCCCTCATTCGTACGCATATTCATTCAATATTAATGTAAATCCCTCTACAGTATGTTTAGTTATTCCCAAAGTTAGGTTAATTGTTAATTATGTACTCCTATTGACCACTCCAGAATCCTCCAGACACAAGTGGAATCCACCAGATGACTCAACGAGAAGACATTGATTTGATGTAAAGCTGTTCAAATTGGTGAGGGTATACTGTATATACCTATCTTCCCTTATAAACCTGTATTTATTTATATCTTTTTATCTAAGCATGTATTTATCCATGGATCTAATTCTTATGTACACATTTATCTACACAATTATTCTTCTTATATATCTATCTATCGATTTATATTGTGTGCTATCTATTTATCGATCTAATTCTCTAACTATCATTCTATCTATCTACTTATTTACGTATCTAAACATTTATTGACTATGTATCTATCCATCGATCCATCCATCCATCTCTCCATCCTTCCATGCATTCATTCAAACTTTCATCCATTCATTAAATGAAATGCCCATTCATCCATCCACCCATCCATCCAATAGTCTATCTATCTATATTAATCAAGTTCTATCAATTTTTGTATTTTTGTATCTATCTATATATCTATCTGTCTAATTTCTAACTCTATTTTTCTCTATATATCAGTCTGTCTGACCGTTTGTCTGTCAGTTAGAGTGTTTCTCTGTCTGTTCGTCTGTCTGTTTCTACCTATGTACTTATGAATTTCTTGACGTATCCATTTATCTGTATATGTGTATATGTCCTGTCTATCCTTTCTATCTTGACTATCCTGTCTATCCTGTATATCTTGTCTATCCTGTCAATCTTGTCTATCCTGTCTATCATGACTATCCTGTCTATCCTGTCTATACTGTTTATCTTGTCTATCCTGTCTATGCTTTCTATACTGTCTACCCTCTAATTTTACTCTGTCTATCGTGTCTATACTCTCGATCTTGTCTATGCTGCCTATCCTGTTTATCCTGTCTATCATTACTATCCTGTCTATCCTGTCTATACATTTTATCCCTTCTATCCTGTCTATCCTGTCTATCATGACCATCCTGTCTATATTGTTTATCTTGTCTGTCCTGTCAATCCTCTCTATCCTGTCTATCCTGTCTATCTTGACTATCCTCTCTACCATATCTATCCTTTCTATCCTGTCTATCCAGTCTACCCTCCATGTGTACCATGTTTATCCTGTCTATCTTTTCTACAAAGCCAATCCTGTCTATCCTGACTATCCTGCATTTGTACCATATCTATTTTGTCTATCCTGTCAATTGTGTCTATCATGTCTATCATGTCTATCCTGTCTATCCTGTCATTCCTGTATATCCTGTATATCCTGTCTATCTTGTCTATCCTGTCAAGGTATTCATCTATCTCTCTATCTCTATATCTCTCTATCTACCTATCTACCTATTTATTTATCTATCTATTTATCTAATCTATATACTTTTCTAACGAAGTATGTATCTGTCTGTCTATATAGCTATATATACATCTATCTAAATTTATTGATATCTTACATATTTATCAACCTAAATTTGTAGCTATATCACTATCAATATCCCTATCTATCTATCTATCTATCTATCTATCTATCTATCCACCCACTATCTCATCCGTCCATAGATCCATGATTCAATTCATACATCCATCCATCCATCCGTCCATCCATTCATCCAACTATCCATCTACCCGTTAACCGGTCTAACTATCTATCTATCTACATATCTACCTATCCAACTATCTACCTATTTATGTATCTACCTATTTACCTATCTACCTATCTACCTATCTGCCTCTCTAACTATCTACCTATTTATTTATGTACCTATCAACCTATCTACTGATGTACCTATCTACATCTCTAAATCTCTAACTCTCTACCTCTCTACCTCTCTACCTATCTACCTAGCTACCTATCTACCTATCTATCTATCTATCTATCTACGTATCTACCTATCTTTCATATTTATCAATCTAAAATGGTAGGTATGTATCTATCTTTATCTCTATCTATTTATCTATCTTTCTATATATCTATCTATCTGTTTAACTCTCTAACTGTCTAACGGTTTACTTGTCTACCTGTCTACATATCTACCTGTCTACCTGTCTACATATCTACCTGTCTACCTGTCTACCTGTCTACCTGTCTACATATCTATCTATCTGCCTATCTGCCTATCTGCCTATCGGCGTATCTACCTATCTACCTATTTACCTATCTACGTATCTACATACCTACATATATACCGATCTACCTATCTACCAATCTACCTATCTAACTATCTTCCTATCTATATACCTACCTATCTAACTATCTACCTATCTACCTATCAAACTATCTACCTATTTACCTATCATCCTATCTACCTATCTCCGATCCACGTGTCTAACTACTTATCTGTCTACATGTCTACCTGTCTGCCTGTCTACCTGTCTAACTGACTACCTGTCTACCTGTCTAACTGTCTACCGGTCAACCTATTTATCTATCTACCTATTAAACTATCAAACTATTTACCTATCTACCGTCCATTCATCCATCCATTCAACAATTCGTACCAACCTACACAATAAACCCTCTACCTATCTACCTATCGACATATGTTCATATTTACCTGTCTACCTATTAACATCTTTATATATCTACCTATCTACCTATCTACATATCTAACTATCTAACTCTCTACCTCTCTACCTATCTACCTAGCTACATATCTAATTATCTATCTATATATCTATCTACGTATCTACCTATCTTACAAATATATCCATCTAAAATTGTAGGCATCTATCTATCATTATTTCTATCTATCTATATATCTTTCTATCTATATATCTATCTATCCATCGATATATCTATCTATCTATCTATCTATTTATCTATCTATCTATCTATCTGTCTATCTATCCATCTATCGATCTATCGATTTATGCATCTATCTATCTATCTATCTATCCTTCCCTCCTTCCGTTCCTCTGTCCTTTCGTCCGTCCGTCCGTCCGTCTGTCCTTCCGTCCGTCCGTCCTTCCGTCCATCTGACCTCCCAACCGCACAATCGCCCGCCCGTCCTTTCGTCCGACCCACTGTCCTTCTGTCTGTCTCTCTGTCTCTCTATCTATCTATCTTACTACTTACCTACTTATCTAACTAACTACCCAATTTCCTATTTACCTATCTACCTATCTACCTATCTACATACGTACCTATCTACCTCTATAGCTATCTACACATCTACATATCTAACTATCTACCTATCTACTTATTTACCTACCTAACTATCTACCTATATACCTTTCTACCTATCTACCTCTCTAACTGTCTATCTGTCTACTTGTCTACCAGTCTAACTGTCTACATATATACCTATCTACCTATCAACCTATCTATTTATCTAAGTATCTACCTATCTACCTATCAACCTATCTATTTATCTAAGTATCTACCTATCTACCTATCTATGTATCTACCTCTCTACTTCTCTACCTCTCTAACTCTCTAACTCTCCACATCTCTAACTCTTTACCTCTCTATCTCTCTACCTCTGTACCTCTCTATTTATTTAACTAACTACCTATCTACCTACTTAAAATTCTACATACCTGTCTATCTATCTAATCGATCTATTTATCTAACCAGACATGTATGTATCTGTGTGTCTAAATAGTAAGCTATATATGTATGTAACACATGTATTGATCTCTTACTTATGTATCAAACTAAACTTGTAGGTAAGTCACTATCAATATCACTATCTATCTGTCTATATACCTATCTATCTATCTATCTATCTATCTATCTATCTATCTATCTATCTTTCTTTCTATATATATCTCTATATATCTATCTATTTATTTATCTATCTATCTGTCTACCTGTCTACATATCTAACAGTTTACCTGTCTATCTGTCTACCTGTCTACCTGTCTACCTGTCTACCTGTCTACATATCTACCTATCTGCCTATCTGCCTATCTGCCTTTCTGCGTATCTACCTATCTACCTATCTACCTATCTACATATCTACTTATCTAACTCTCTACCTTTTTACATATCTAACCGTCTACTTGTCTACATATCTACCTATCTAAGTATCATCCTACCTACCTATCAACTGATTTACCTATCTATCTGTGAACCTATCTACATATCTACCTATCTACATATCTATCTATTTTTCTATATATCAAATCTATGTATTTATCTGACGAAGTATGTATCTCTCAGTCCATCTAACTACTAAGCTATATACGTATATATTGATATCATAATATGGATCAATCTAAATTTATAGGTTTGTATCTACCATTATCTCTCTCTATCTATCTATTTTTATATCGAACTATCTATTTATCTATCTGTCCATCCATATATCTAACTATCTAACTATCTATCTATCCATCCATCGATCCATCCATCCAATCTTCCATCCATCCATCCATCCATCCATCAATCCATCCAACCATCCATCCATCCATCCATGCATCCATCCATGCATCCATCCATCCATCCATCCATCCATCCATCCATCCATCCATCCATCGATGCATACATCCATCCATCCATCCATCCATCCATCCATCCATCCATCCTTTCTTCCATACATCAATCCATCCATCCATCCATGCATCAATCCATCCATCCATCCATCCATCCATCCATCCATCCATCCATCCATCCATTCATCCAACCATCCATTCAACCATCCATCCATCCATCCATCCATCCATCCATCCATCCATCCATCCATGCATCCATCCATCCATCCATCCATCCATCCATCCATCCATCCATCCATCCATCCATCCATCCATGCATCCATCCATCCATCCATCCATGCATCCATCCATCCATCCATCCATCCATCCATCCATCCATCCATCCATCCATCCATCCATCCATCCATGCATCCATCCATCCATCTATCAACCTATTTACCTATCTACCTATCTACTTATCTACATCTCTATCTCTCTATCTATCTACATATCTACCTATCTACATATAATTTTATATATCAAATCTCTGTATGTATCTGACGAAGTATGTATCACTCTGCCTATCTAAATACTAAGATATATACGTATCTATTGATATCATACATATGGATCAATCTAAATTTGTAGGTTTGTATCTATCATTATCTCTATATCTTTCTATCGATCTATCTATCGATCTATCTATTTATCTATCTATCCATCTATCTATCCATCTATCTATCTAACTATCTATCTATCTATCTATCCATCCATCCATCCATCCATCCATCCATCCATCAATCCAACCTTCCATCTATCCATCCATCCATCCATCCATCCATCCATCCAACCATCCATCCATTTATCCAACCATTCATCCTTCCATCCATCCATCCATCAATCCATCCATCAATCCATCCATCCATCCATCCATCCATCCATCCCTGCATTCTTCCCCCATCCAGTCATTCATCATTCAATTGATCTATCTTTCGAACTCTTTATCTATACCACCAAGTTAGCAACTATCCAGCCGTCAATCCGTCTCTTTGTCCATCCTGCATTCTATCCATCCATTCTTCCATTCATCCATTCGTCCGTTCATCCGCCCATCCATCAATCCGTCCGTTCATGCTCCCATTCCTTTGTCCATCCATTCATCCATCCATCATTTATCCATTAACCGTTCCATCCATCAAAACATCCAAACACCCAAAAATTAATCCATCTAGCCATCTCTCTATCCATTAATGCATCCATGCATCCTTTCATCCATCCAAGCAACCATGAAAACATCCATCTCTCTATCATTCCAAACCTCCTTCCGTCTATCCATTCATATTTCCACCCATCCATCCATCCATACATCGGTTAGTCTATCTCTCTATATATGTAAGTTCTCTAAATCTTACTATTGTGGTATCTATCTATTTATCTCTGTGTTTAATTGTTATCTGTTTTTCTCTATATCTCTGTTTGTCTGTTTGTTTTTCTGTCATTCTGTCTGTTTGTCTGTGTTTCTGTTTGTCTTCTTCTACCTATCTATATATGAATTTCATTACGTATCTAATTATCTGTATATGTATATATTTATCATAGCATTTATATATCTATCTATTTATTCATTTAATTCCCTATCTATTGCTTTATTTGTCTACTACAAATATATTTCTTTATCTCTCAACTTGTCTCTCTTTCTGTGTAGTTATATATATATATATATATATATATATATATATATGTATCTACTTATTTATCTATGTATGTATTTATGTATATATTTTTGTGTTTATTGATCCGTGTCTATGATACAGTCATCCCCAAACCCTGCACACTATTCCATAAAACGTACACCCTAAATAGAAAACAGTAAATCGTAAGCACTAAACACTATGCCCAAAAGCAAAAACACTAAACACTGAATCCCAAATTTGAAGCTTTACCTAACTACCATCCTACATACCTACCTATCTACCCGTCTTTCAACATACCACTTTCTGGTTAATAACATATCATTTCCTCGTTAGTTGTTCTTAGGTGCTCACTAGTTATAAATATATTCTTGTCTTGTGAGATAGAATGAATGCATTGCACATTGATTTGAGACTGTTATTTTATTATTTGAATTGCTTCTTATTTCTAGTACTTTACATTTAGCAGATGAACTTCAGCAAATTTTATTTCTTGTTCATATTTCGTTTATGTGATTTTATTCCCCTCGATCATAGATTAATTCATTATAATAATAAATGCACTCGTTAACATGTTTAGTTTTCCTTAAACTTCAGTTATTTAATTATGGTCCATTTTCTACGAAAGGATTTATTGTTCTTCGGGCTGGTTTAAATCTCTCAAAACTTGGTGATTTAAAGACAAATACTCAGTAAGTTGGGAAATTAAAATTCCACACTCTACTAAGTTTCATATATGTAGTCACTATCGTAAAGTCACTGTCAAACAGGATTAGTTTTCCGCTAACTTAAGTTTTATTAGGTCTCTCTCCCCAAGTTAGTTTCAAGTAAAATTTTACATGAAGCATTCACTAGGTTAGTATTGCTAATCATGTATTGTACACATTTGATATAATCACTATACTTATAAATGAGTAGATTTCAGAGTGCTGTGAATTGTTTTGCAATTTAGCTGTAGTTGATGATGGGAAGTCTAAATTGCAATTTCCAAAATCTCACTCCTCCCCACATTCATATGTATATTCAATCAATATAAACTCACTCTACAATATGTTTAGTTCTTTCCCAAGTTAGGTTAATGATGTACTCCCATTCACTCCTCCAAATTCCTCCACACATTAGCTTAATCCAACAGATGACTCCACATGAAGACTCTTGTAGATGACTCCTCCCCCTGACTCCTATGATATAGTGACTACTCCTTTTGACAAATCATTGCGAGTATTCATGGATCTTTATGAATTCTTGTGACTGTTGATGATTACTCCAATCTCCTTTTTTCTACAGCTAAAACTTTAATTATATCTTCGAATTCTCATCCCTCTTCATGATGTACTCCGGACTAATCATTTAGGCGACTCAAAATGAAGTCCCTTCATGAGTACTTGCAACCCATTTCTAGTGACATTAATTTTTTGTCTGATATGATGAGTATGCGGATAAATTTATGTATGATAATTGCTTGGTACTCCAACGCTCGTTTAATGATTCAATGATTACAATTATAAACGCACAATTCATTTTTTTTTTTTTTTTTCACCAGGTTACTTGTTTAGGTTTGATGAATCCAATCGACATAAAATGGAGTGATGTTGTAATACGTCAGTTATTCCACCTTTCACATATAATTCATTCTGTATTCAATTCTTATCACCAATATGTGTATTTAATTCATCAATTGAGTCTTAAAGGAGAGTTTGTACAGTGATCTTGTAGTATATCAACGTCTTCTTTCTTGATTGTAGTAAAACTTCTTGATAAACTTGTAGTATACCAACGTCTTCTTTCTCGGTTATAGTATTAGTTCCTCATAGTTCTTGTTCTTGCTAGATAGGAAAATATTCTTGTCTTGTAGAATTACACCATAAAATAATTTGTAAGACCGTTAGATTGCAATTTTACTTATTTCTTACATCTCATAGGCACTACTATTGTGAAGACGAAGTTAAGACATGCTGATATTCATTCTTAAGAATTCCGCTGACGAATGCTCGTAATGACTCCATCTACAAGTCACATCAATGTTCAGAATTATTCTCACCCATTCATTTCAAGTGTCAAGTGTCATCAATTATGTCTAACTAATTCGGTTGTCTACATTCACGGAAAGAATGCAGGTTCCATGCTCCATTATCGTCAAATCTGGAGTTTTCTATTTGAATTATCACTCTAATTGTTTGTGAAATCTCCATTCCCTAAACATGTGAAATCACCAGTCGTCTCTCTTGTCTTATCTCCAGTCTCCAGTCAACCTTGTGAATTTTCCAACCTACAGACATTTAAGTTCTGTACATTACAGTTGCGAGTCTCCCAAACAATCTATCCAGCATTCTTTATGTCAGTTATGCAGACTCCAGTATTCAGTTTCTAAGTTAATTTACCTGTTCTCATCAAGAACCTTACTTGGTAAGCGTATGAGATATACTAGATTATGTAATCCTTTCCATTATTCATGTACTGATTACAATTGTAAATGCAGTATTTAATGTTTACTATATCCCCAAGTTCTGTTTCATAGGAGGAGTCCATTTGTTCGATGAGGACTGATTTCATTGTGTACACAGTTTGAGGTATTTCTCATTTTCGTTCCATGTAATTTTACTCTGCAATAGAGTTATTTGTTTGGTGCCGTAAGTTACGTGTATATACCAATCCAAACCACTTCCATCATTAGCATATTCATTCATGCATTATAACACAGGTGCACTAATTCATGTGTTTAGTTTGTTTCCAAAGTTAGGTTCTTAGGTCGATGCAAGTTGTAGTGGTGCGATGGTTCTTAGTTCTTTGAGTTTGATGTCACTCCAGTTAAGTTAATTTATACGTTGTTATCATTAGTTTTACTCAGTAGTCGTATAATTTTCAGTAGCCCATTCCACCATTCATATACCCAATATAAATGTAAATGCAGTATTATATATGTTTATTTTTCCTTCAAGTTTCATTTCATAGGAGGGATCTATTTCCTCAAGAAACAGTGATCTGTTTGTGTTCACAAGCTGAGTTTAGCAATGATTTCTTTTCCAATCACAAGTTCAGGATCTCTCTTAACACGTTTGTTATAAATACAAGGTAGTTATATGGTTAGTGTGGTAAGTTTTGTATACCATCAAGCACTCTTCCATCATTTGTATATTCATTCAATAATTATAACTATAATTGCACTAGTTAATATGTTGAGTTTGCTTCCCAAGTTAGGTTGTAGGTCGATGCCAGGTGTAGTGGACCGATTCTTATGCTTAGACTTCATTCAAGTTAAGTTGATTTATATATATTTATTTTACTAAGTAGTTGTATAAGTTAATGTAGTCCGTTCCACCATTCATGTACTCATTATATCTAGAGATGTAGCATTATATATGTTTACTATTCCCCAAGTTACCTTTCATAGGTGCGGTCCATTTACTCAAAGATGAGTGATCGCTTTTTGTTCAAAAGTTGATAACATCGTTTCTTGTAAATACATGATGGTTTGTCTCGTAAGTTTTGTATACTGTCAAACATTCTTCCATTGTTTGTAAATTCCTTCATTCATCACAATTATAAATCCCATATATAATGTATTTTGTTACTCCCAAGTATAGTATCTTAGGTGCAGTGAGTTACCCCGTGCGTACACAGTTTCAGAGAGGAATCTCTATTGGTAAGTTAATCATTTTATGTTTTTCATACACATTTAATATGTACTTGTAGTTCTTCTCATGTGATATGTAATTCTTAGTTCTTGGTAGTTCTTGTAGTTGTTGGTAATTCCTGGTATTTCTTGAAGGTTTTTGGTAGTTCTTGGTAGATCTTGAAGTTCTTCGTAGTTCTGGTAGTTCTTGCTGCAGCTTTTGTAGTTGACAATATTATTTATGTCGTAGTAGTTCTTCGGATCTTGTAGTTCTTTTATTTCTTGTAGTTCTTGGTAGCTCTTGGTACTTCTTGGTAGTTCTTGGTAGGTCTTGCTGTTCTCACACAGTTTATATTTACAAGAGGTTACGGTATTCTAGCTGTGGAACGACGCTGCAGAGTAGTTCTCATTCTCGAAATACTTTTAATAATGCGTGATACTG
Organism: Petrosia ficiformis; assembly: GCA_947044365.1. NCBI lineage: Eukaryota > Metazoa > Porifera > Demospongiae > Haplosclerida > Petrosiidae > Petrosia > Petrosia ficiformis. The sequence continues at coordinate 2,131,155 of OX345652.1, forward strand.
TAGGTGTTCATAATATGAAATGTTTTAATTTTATCAACAGTAATTATCTATAGTTAATAAGTAATTAAATATTAATTTATTGATAGTTTAATTAATTATATCATTATTTAAACTGTTAATTAAACAGTGAAGTAATAAAATTAATTAGTTTATTACTGTTACTAGTTAATTAATTTTACCAATAACTACTATTAATTAACTGAAAATGGTGGGTGTGTTCATTGTTCAGATGGACATTCTAAAATGAGAGAGAAATATTTGATAGTGATTGCTGATTGAGAATTAAACCTGTGAGTTTTCATTAAAATATAACTCCATTTTCTCTTACTAGAATGTACTGGCTGTGTTGAAAATGAAATCCTTTCTACAATGTTTCTGAGGACTTTCAACTGATACTAGTAATTTTACAATGATTATGTCCAACATTCTATTCCCATTCTGTAGATAGCTACTAAGGGTGACATTACACATTCAGAGTGGAAATTGTGTTTTATAGAGTGAGCTGTTGAATGTTATGTTAGTTAATATTTGTTCCACACTCCAGGTCCTCCATAGAGGTCAGGTTAATTCTGATTGCTGTCACTTCCAAGACATTCCTTCGTATGCTTTCTAATATTGTTTAAATTATGAGTACAAGGAAGGGATTTGATAGAATATTATTTAGTACTCAAATATAGCACCTGTTTTCATAACAATTTGTCAGTAAGTTTCAAACCCTATGAATTTCCATCCCCCGCTCTTCAGTCGTTCATCTATTATTATCACAACTCACTATTAACATGTTTAGTTTTGAACTAACATACGTATTTTAGTCTTCCCCCCCTTTCTTCTAAAGATTAACGTCCAAACATTTGCTCAGTTAGTATTGGGAATTTTGTAATGCAGTTCATTACCAAAGTTAAATTTCTCAGTCATGTGAATGTTTCCACAAGTTAACTGTAGCTAATATTACGAGTTCTATTCAGTAAGTGAATAATATTATGTATTCCATTTGATTGCTCCTCCCTCATTCGTACGCATATTCATTCAATATTAATGTAAATCCCTCTACAGTATGTTTAGTTATTCCCAAAGTTAGGTTAATTGTTAATTATGTACTCCTATTGACCACTCCAGAACCTCCAGACACAAGTGGAATCCACCAGATGACTCAACGAGAAGACATTGATTTGATGTAAAGCTGTTCAAATTGGTGAGAGTATACTGTATATACCTATCTTCCCTTATAAACCTGTATTTATTTATATCTCTTTATCTAAGCACGTATTTATCCATGGATCTAATTCTTATGTACACATTTATCTACACAATTATTCTTCTTATATATCTATCTATCGATTTATATTGTGTGCTATCTATTTATCAGTCTAATTCTCTAACTATCATTCTATCTATCTACCTATTTACGTATCTAAACATTTATTGTCTATGTATCTATCCATCGATCCATCCATCCATCTCTCCATCCTTCCATGCATTCATTCAAACTTTCATCCATTCATTAAATGAAATGCCCATTGATCCATCCATCCATCCATCCAATAGTCTATCTATCTATGTTAATCAAGTTCTATCAATTTTTGTATTTTTGTATCTATCTATATATCTATCTGTCTAATTTCTAACTCTATTTTTCTCTATATATCAGTGACCGTTTGTCTGTCAGTTAGAGTGTTTCTCTGTCTGTTCGTCTGTCTGTTTCTACCTATGTACTTATGAATTTCTTGACGTATCCATTTATCTGTATATGTGTATATGTCCTGTCTATCCTGTCTATCCTTTCTATCTTGACTATCCTGTCTATCCTGTATATCTTGTCTATCCTGTCAATCTTGGCTATCCTGTCTATCATGACTATCCTGTCTATCCTGTCTATACTGTTTATCTTGTCTATCCCGTCTATCCTCTCTATACTGTCTATCCTCCAATTTTACTCTGTCTATCGTGTCTATACTCTCGATCTTGTCTATGCGGCCTATCCTGTTTATCCTGTCTATCATTACTATCCTGTCTATCCTGTCTATACATTTTATCCCTTCTATCCTGTCTATCCTGTCTATCATGACCATCCTGTCTATATTGTTTATCTTGTCTGTCCTGTCAATCCTCTCTATCCTGTCTATCCTGTCTATCTTGACTATCCGCTCTACCATATCTATCCTTTCTATCCTGTCTATCCAGTCTACCCTCCATATGTACCATGTTTATCCTGTCTATCTTTTCTACAAAGCCAATCCTGTCTATCCTGTCTATCCTGCATTTGTACCATATCTATTTTGTCTATCCTGTCAATTGTGTCTATCATGTCTGTCATGTCTATCCTGTCTATCCTGTCATTCCTGTATATCCTGTATATCCTGTCTATCTTGTCTATCCTGTCAAGGTATTCATCTATCTCTCTATCTCTATATCTCTCTATCTACCTATCTACCTATCTACCTATTTATTTATCTATCTATTTATCTAATCTATATATTTTTCTAACGAAGTATGTATCTGTCTGTCTATATAGCTATATATGCATCTATCTAAATTTATTGATATATTACATATTTATCAACTTAAATTTGTAGCTTTATCACTATCAATATCCCTATCTATCTATCTATCTATCTATCTATCTATCTATCTATCCGTCCACCCACCATCTCATCCGTCCATAGATCCATGATTCAATTCATACATCCATCCATCCATCCGTCCATCCATTCATCCAACTATTCATCTACCCATGTACCCATCTACCCGTTAACTGGACTACCTATCTATCTATCTACATATCTACCTATCCAACTATCTACCTATCTACGTATCTACCTATCTACCTATCTACCTATCTACCTATCTGCTTCTCTAACTATCTACCTATTTATCTATGTACCTATCACCCTATCTACTGATGTACCTATCTACATCTCTAAATCTCTAACTCTCTACCTCTCTACCTATCTACCTAGCTACCTATCTACCTATCTATCTATCTATCTATCTACGTAACTACCTAGCTTTCATATTTATCAATCTAAAATGGTAGGTATGTATCTATCTTTATCTCTATTTATTTATCCATCTTTCTATATATCTATCTATCTGTTTAACTCTCTACCGGTCTAACGGTTTACCTGTCTACCTGTCTACATATCTACCTGTCTACCTGTCTACATATCTACCTGTCTACCTGTCTACCTGTCTACCTGTCTACATATCTATCTATCTGCCTATCTGCCTATCTGCCTATCGGCGTATCTACCTATCTACCTATTTACCTATCTACGTATCTACATACCTGCATATATACCGATCTACCTATCTACCAATCTACCTATCTAACTATCTGCCTATCTATATATCTACCTATCTAACTATCTACCTATCTACCTATCTAACTATCTACCTATTTACCTATCATTCTATCTACCTATCTCCGATCCACCTGTCTAACTACTTATCTGTCTACATGTCTACCTGTCTGCCTGTCTACCTGTCTAACTGACTACCTGTCTACCTGTCTAACTGTCTACCTGTTAACCTATTTATCTATCTACCTATAGAACTATTTACCTATCTACCGTCCATTCATCCATCCATTCAACAATTCGTACCAACCTACACAATAAACCCTCTACCTATCTACCTATCTACATATGTTCATATTTACCTGTCTACCTATTAACATCTCTATATATCTACCTATCTACCTATCTACATATCTAACTATCTAACTCTCTACCTCTCTACATATCTACCTAGCTACATATCTAATTATCTATTTATATATCTATCTACGTATCTACCTATCTTACAAATATATCCATCTAAAATTGTAGGCATATATCTATCATTATTTCTATCTATCTATATATCTTTCTATCTATATATCTATCTATCCATTTATATATCTATCTATCTATCTATCTATCTATCTGTCTATCTATCCATCTATCGATCTATCGATCTATGCATCTATCTATCTATCTATCGATCTATGCATCTATTTATCTATCTATCTATCTATCTATCTATACTTCCCTCCTTCCGTTCCTCTG
>OX345652.1:2140200-2150200 GCA_947044365.1 Petrosia ficiformis
TATCCATCCATCCATCCAACCATCCCTCCATCCATCCGTCCATCCATCCATCCATCCATCCATCCATCCATCCCTGCATTCTTCCCCCATCCAGTCATTCATCATTCAATTTATCTATCTTTCGAACTCTTTATCTATACCACCAAGTTTGCAACTATCCAGCCGTCAATCCGTCTCTTTGTCCATCCTGCATTCTATCCATCCATTCTTCCATTCATCCATTCGTCCGTTCATCCGCCCATCCATCAATCCGTCCGTTCAGGCTCTCATTCCTTTGTCCATCCATTCATCCATCCATCATTTATCCATTAACCGCTCCATCCATCAAAACATCCAAACACCCAAAAATTAATCCATCTAGACATCTCTCTATCCATTCATGCATCCATGCATCCTTTCATCCATCCAAGCAACCATGAAAACATCCATCTCTCTATCATTCCAAACCTCCTTCCGTCTATCCATTCATATTTCCACCCATCCATCCATACATCGGTTAGTCTATCTCTCTATATATGTAAGTTCTCTAAATCTTACTATTGTGGTATCTATCTATTTATCTCTGTGTTTAATTGTTATCTGTTTTTTCTCTATATCTCTGTCTGTCTGATTGTTTGTCTGTCATTCTGTCTGTTTGTCTGTCTTTCTGTTTGTCTTCTTCTACCTATCTATTTATGAATTTCATTACGTATCTAATTATCTGTATATGTATATATTTATCATAGCATTTATATATCTATCTATTTATTCATTTAATTCCCTATCTATTGCTTTATTTGTCTACTACAAATATATTTCTTTATCTCTCAACTCGTCTCTCTTTGTGTGTAATTATATATATATATATATATATATACATATATATATATATATATATATATGTATCTACTTATTTATCTATGTATGTATTTATGTAAGTATGTATTTTTGTGTTTATTGATCCGTGTTTATGATACAGCCATCCCCAAACCCTGCACACTATTCCATAAAACGTACACCCTAAATAGAAAACAGTAAATCGTAAGCACTAAACACAAAGCCCAAAAGCAAAAACACTAAACACTGAATCCCAAATTTGAAGCTTTACCTAACTACCATCCTACATACCTACCTACCTACCCGTCTTTTTACATACCACTTTCTGGTTAATAACATATCATTTCCTCGTTAGTTGTTCTTAGGTGCTCACTAGTTATAAATATATTCTTGTCTTGTGAGATAGAATGAATGCGTTGCACATTGATTTGAGACTGTTATTTTATTATTTGAATTGCTTCTTATTTCTGGTACGTTACATTTAGCAGATGAACTTCAGCAAATTTTATTTGTTGTTCCTATTTTGTTTATGTGATTTTATTCCCCTCGATCATAGATTAATTCATTATAATAATAAATGCACTCGTTAACATGTTTAGTTTTCCTTAAACTTCAGTTATTTAATTATGGTCCCATTTCTACGAAAGGATTTATTGTTCCTCCGGCTGGTTTAAATCTCTCAAAACTTGGTGACTTAAAGACAAATACTCAGTAAGTTAGGAAATTAAAATTCCACACTCTACTAAGTTTCATATATGTAGTCACTATCGTAAAGTCACTGTCAAACAGGATTAGTTTTCCGCTAACTTAAGTTTTATTAGGTCTCTCTCCCCAAGTTAGTTTCAAGTAAAATTTTACATGAAGCATTCACTAGGTTAGTATTGCTAATCATGTATTGTACACATTTGATATAATCACTATACTTATAAATGAGTAGATTTCAGAGTGCTGTGAATTGTTTTGCAATTTAGCTGTAGTTGATGATGGGAAGTCTAAATTGCAAATTCCAAAATCTCACTCCTCCCCACATTCATATGTATATTCAATCAATATAAACTCACTCTACAATATGTTTAGTTCTTTCCCAAGTTAGGTTAATGATGTACTCCCATTCACTCCTCCAAATTCCTCCACACATTAGCTTAATCCAACAGATGACTCCACATGAAGACTCTTGTAGATGACTCCTCCCCCTGACTCCTATGATATAGTGACTACTCCTTTTGACAAATCATTGCGAGTATTCATGGATCTTTATGAATTCTTGTGACTGTTGATGATTACTCCAATCTCCTTTTTTCTACAGCTAAAACTTTAATTATATCTTCGAATTCTCATCCCTCTTCATGATGTACTCCGGACTAATCATTTAGGCGACTCAAAATGAAGTCCCTTCATGAGTACTTGCAACCCATTTCTAGTGACATTAATTTTTTGTCTGATATGATGAGTATGCGGATAAATTTATGTATGATAATTGCTTGGTACTTTAACGCTCGTTTAATGATTCAATGATTACAATTATAAACGCACAATTCATTTTTTTTTTTTTTTTTCACCAGGTTACTTGTTTAGGTTTGATGAATCCAATCGACATAAAATGGAGTGATGTTGTAATACGTCAGTTATTCCACCTTTCACATATAATTCATTCTGTATTCAATTCATATCACCAATATGTGTATTTAATTCATCAATTGAGTCTTAAAGGAGAGTTTGTACAGTGATCTTGTAGTATATCAACGTCTTCTTTCTTGATTGTAGTAAAACTTCTTGATAAACTTGTAGTATACCAACGTCTTCTTTCTCGGTTATAGTATTAGTTCCTCATAGTTCTTGTTCTTGCTAGATAGGAAAATATTCTTGTCTTGTAGAATTACACCATAAAATAATTTGTAAGACCGTTAGATTGCAATTTCACTTATTTCTTACATCTCATAGGCACTACTATTGTGAAGACGAAGTTAAGACATGCTGATATTCATTCTTAAGAATTCCGCTGAAGAATGCTCGTAATGACTCCAACTACAAGTCACATCAATGTTCAGAATTATTCTCACCCATTCATTTCAAGTGTCAAGTGTCATGAATTATGTCTAACTAATTCGGTTGTCTACATTCACGGAAAGAATGCAGGTTCCATGCTCCATTATCGTCAAATCTGGAGTTTTCTATTTGAATTATCACTCTAATTGTTTGTGAAATCTCCATTCCCTAAACATGTGAAATCACCAGTCGTCTCTCTTGTCTTATCTCCAGTCTCCAGTCAACCTTGTGAATTTTCCAACCTACAGACATTTAAGTTCTGTACATTACAGTTGCGAGTCTCCCAAACAATCTATCCAGCATTCTTTATGTCAGTTATGCAGACTCCAGTATTCAGTTTCTAAGTTAATTTACCTGTTCTCATCAAGAACCTTATTTGGTAAGCGTATGAGATTAACTAGATTATGTAATCCTTTCCATTATTCATGTACTGATTACAATTGTAAATGCAGTATTTAATGTTTACTATATCCCCAAGTTCTGTTTCATAGGAGGAGTCCAATTGTTCGATGAGGACGGATTTCATTGTGTACACAGTTTGAGGTATTTCTCATTTTCGTTCCATGTAATTTTACTCTGCAATAGAGTTATTTGTTTGGTGCCGTAAGTTACGTGTATATACCATTTCAAACCACTTCCATCATTTGCATATTCATTCATTTATTATAACACAGGTGCACTAATTCATGTGTTTAGTTTGTTTCCAAAGTTAGGTTCTTAGGTCGATGCAAGTTGTAGTGGTGCGATGGTTCTTAGTTCTTTGAGTTTGATGTCACTCCAGTTAAGTTGATTTATACGTTGTTATCATTAGTTTTACTCAGTAGTCGTATAATTTTCAGTAGCCCATTCCACCATTCATATACCCAATATAAATGTAAATGCAGTATTATATATGTTTATTTTTCCTTCAAGTTCCATTTCATAGGAGTGATCTATTTCCTCAAAAAACAGTGGTCAGTTTGTGTTCACAAACTGAGTTTAGCAATGATTTCATTTCAAATCACAAGTTCAGGATCTCTCTTAAGACGTTTGTTATAAATACAAGGTAGTTATATGGTTAGTGTGGTAAGTTTTGTATACCATCAAGCACTCTTCCATCATTTGTATATTCATTCAATAATTATAACTATAATTGCACTAGGTAACATGTTGAGTTGCTTCCCAAGTTATGTTGTAGGTCGATGCCAGGTGTAGTGGACCGATTCTTATGCTTAGACTTCATTCAAGTTAAGTTGATTTATATATATTTATTTTACTAAGTAGTTGTATAAGTTAACAGATTAGCGTCCAAATTAATTTTGTAAATTTTTGACCGTAATAGCCAAATGAAATCATCAGGAAGTAAAAAGTTTCATACCGTTTATAAAACGGGTTATATCTGGCTTCCTGTAATACTTTAGTATTGCAAACATTGCATCATTGTACACACCTCTTTATGCTGAATTGAACGATACCAAACACAACTTACTCGAGCAAGGGCTAGTGGAAGAAGGTTAGTGTTTGTAGACAAGTATCTATTACTGTAATAAAACATGTTAGAATTGCAAGAATATAATAGTAAAGACTGATAAATATATTATTATATAATAATTTTATTTTAAAACTAGGATATCCTTTGTGGTATTTCAGGAAGCAGTAGTATACTTGTAGTTGGTGCCTGTACAATATGTATTCATTGGGTGTACATTAGTACATGTCTACTTGTAGTTGGTGTCTGTACAATTGATGACTGTGTATTTGTTGAGAGTTACAATTGAAATTGGCAAAGGCAGTGGTGTGGGGGATGGTGTATGCCGATTCTCTGTGTCTATAAAACTGTCATATTCTTCAAATAAAATATCCTCATCGTCACTTCCTTCAATCACAGGTTCATCATCTACAGTGCACTCACCATCAGCTGAATCATCCAGAAAGTCTAGGACCTCATGAACAGAAAACCCTCTATTTCCAGACGCCATCAGGAATTATTATTATACTACTGTTATTACTATTATAATGAATAAAAAAACAATAATGTTTCACATGGGTTTTCTCCGTTTTTTCTTACGTAAACTACCATTTCTCAGTACATGAAACCTCTAAAGTATTGATCAAGGCAGCTATAGAAAAAATTTTACCTTCATACTTATTTTGTTTATCGAGTTATAGCCGTTTGAAGAGGACGTGTCACAACTGTCGCATATATGCGACCGCGGATTTTATGTTGCATTAAGTTACTGTCGCATTTATGCGTCTATGGACGCTAATTTGTTAATGTAGTCCGTTCCACCATTCATGTACTCATTATATCTAGAGATGTAGCATTATATATGTTTACTTTTCCCCAAGTTACCTTTCATAGGTGCGGTCCATTTACTCAAAGATGAGTGATCGCTTTTTGTTCAAAATTTGATAACATCGTTTCTTGTAAATACATGATGGTTTGTCTCGTAAGTTTTGTATACTGTCAAACACTCTTCCATTGTTTGTATATTCCTTCATTCATCACAATTATAAATCCCATATATAATGTATTTTGTTACTCCCAAGTATAGTATCTTAGGTGCAGTGAGTTACCCCGTGCATACACAGTTTCAGAGAGGAATCTCTATTGGTAAGTTAATCATTTTATGTTTTTCATACACATTTAATATGTTTTTATAGTTCTTCTCATGTGATATGTAATTCTTAGTTCTTGGTAGTTCTTGTAGTTGTTGGTAATTGTTGGTATTTCTTGAAGGTTTTTAGTAGTTCTTGGTAGATCTTGAAGTTCTTCGTAGTTCTGGTAGTTCTTGCTGCAGCTTTTGTAGTTGACAACATTATTTATGTCGTAGTAGTTCTTGGGATCTTGTAGTTCTTTTATTTCTTGTAGTTCTTGGTAGTTCTTGGTACTTCTTGGTAGTTCTTGGTAGATCTTGCTGTTCTCACACAGTTTATATTTACAAGAGGTTGCTGTATTCTAGCTGTGGAACGACGCTGCAGAGTAGTTCTCATTCTCGAAATACTTTTAATAATGTGTGATACTGTAGGTGTTCATAATATGAAATGTTTTAATTTTATCAACAGTAATTATCTATAGTTAATAAGTAATTAAATATTAATTTATTGATAGTTTAATTAATTATATCATTATTTAAACTGTTAATTAAACAGTGAAGTAATAAAATTAATTAGTTTATTACTGTTACTAGTTAATTAATTTTACCAATAACTACTATTAATTAACTGAAAATGGTGGGTGTGTTCATTGTTCAGATGGACATTCTAAAATGAGAGAGAGATATTTGATAGTGATTGCTGATTGAGAATTAAACCTGTGAGTTTTCATTAAAATATAACTCCATTTTCTCTTACTAGAATGTACTGGCTGTGTTGAAAATGAAATCCTTTCTACAATGTTTCTGAGGACTTTCAACTGATACTAGTAATTTTACAATGATTATGTCCAACATTCTATTCCCATTCTGTAGATAGCTACTAAGGGTGACATTACACATTCAGAGTGGAAATTGTATTTTATAGAGTGAGCTGTTGAATGTTATGTTAGTTAATATTTGTTCCACACTCCAGGTCCTCCGTAGAGGTCAGGTTAATTCTGATTGCTGCCACTTCCAAGACATTCCTTCGTATGCTTTCTAATATTGTTTAAAATATGAGTACAAGGAAGGGATTTGATAGAATATTATTTAGTACTCAAATATAGCACCTCAAGTATAGTGTTTTCATAACAATTTGTCAGTAAGTTTCAAAACCTATGAATTTCCATCCCCCGCTCTTCAGTCGCTCATCTATTATTATCACAAATCACTATTAACATGTTTAGTTTTGAACTAACATACGTATTTTAGTCTTCCCCCCCTTTCTTCTAAAGATTAACGTCCAAACATTTGCTCAGTTAGTATTGGGAATTTTGTAATGCAGGTTTCACCTAAGCACATATGAACTGTATAACATGTTTAGTTCATTACCAAAGTTAAATTTCTCAGTCATGTGAATGTTTCCACAAGTTAACTGTAGCTAATATTACGAGTTCTATTCAGTAAGTGAATAATATTATGTATTCCATTTGATTGCTCCTCCCTCATTCGTACGCATATTAATTCAATATTAATGTTAATCCCTCTACAGTATGTTTAGTTATTCCCAAAGTTAGGTTAATTGCTAATTATGTACTCCTATTGACCACTCCAGAATCCTCCAGACACAAGTGGAATCCACCAGACGACTCAACGAGAAGACATTGATTTGATGTAAAGCTGTTCAAATTGGTGAGGGTATACTGTATATATCTATCTTTCCTTATAAACCTGTATGTATTTATATCACTTTATCTAAGCATGTATTTATCCATGGATCTAATTCTTATGTACACATTTATCTACACAATTATTCTTTTTATATATCTATCTATCGATTTATATTGTGTGCTATTTATTTATCGGTCTAATTCTCTAACTATCATTCTATCTATCTACCTATTTACGTATCTAAACATTTATTGTCTATGTATCTATCCATCGATCCATCCATCCATCTCTCCATCCTTCCATGCATTCATTCAAACTTTCATCCATTCATTAAATGAAATGCCCATTCATCCATCCATCCATCTATCCAATAGTCTATCTATCTATATTAATCAAGTTCTATCAATTTTTGTATTTTTGTATCTATTTATATATCTATCTGTCTAATTTCTAACTCTATTTTTCTCTATATATCAGTCTGTCTGACCGTTTGTCTGTCAGTCAGAGTGTTTGTCTCTCTGTTCGTTTGTCTGTTTCTACCTATGTACTTATGAATTTCTTGACGTATCCATTTATCTGTATATGTGTATATGTCCTGTCTATCCTGTCTATCCTTTCTATCTTGACTATCCTGTCTATCCTGTATATCTTGTCTATCCTGTCAATCTTGTCTATCCTGTCTCTCCTGTCTATCCTGTCTATCATGACTATCCTGTCTATCCTGTCTATACTGTTTATCTTGTCTATCCTGTCTATCCTCTCTATACTGTCTATCCTCCAATTTTACTCTGTCTATCGTGTCTATACTCTTGATCCTGTCTATCCTGTCTAGACATTCTATCCCTTCTATCCTGTCTATCCTGTCTATCATGACCATCCTGTCTATATTGTTTATCTTGTCTGTCCTGTCAATCCTATCTATCCTCTCTATCCTGTCTATCTTGACTATCCTGTCTACCATATCTATCCTTTCTATCCTGTCTATCCAGTCTACCCTCCATGTGTACCATGTTTATCCTGTCTATCTTTTCTACAAAGCCAATCCTGTCTATCCTGTCTATCCTGCATTTGTACCATATCTATTTTCTCTATCCTGTCAATTGTGTCTATCATGTCTATCATGTCTATCCTGTCTATCTTGTCATTCCTGTCTATCCTGTATATCCTGTCTATCTTGTCAATCCTGTCAAGGTATTCATCTATCTCTCTATCTCTATATCTCTCTATCTACCTATCTACCTATTTATTTATCTATCTATTTATCTAATCTATATATTTTTCTAACGAAGTATGTATATGTCTGTCTATATAGCTATATATGCATCTATCTAAATTTATTGATATCTTACATATTTATCAACCTAAATTTGTAGCTATATCACTATCAATATCCCTATCTATCTATCTATCTATCTATCTATCCACCCACCAACACATCCGCCCATAGATCCATGATTCAATTCATACATCCATCCATCCATTCAACCGTCCATCCATTCATCCAACTATTCATCTACCCACATACCCATCTACCCGTTAACCCCTCTACCTATCTATCTATCTACACATCTACCTATCTACACATCTACCTATCTAACTATCTACCTATCTACGTATCTACCCATCTACCTATCTACCTATCTACCTATCTGCCTCTCTAACTATCTACCTATTTACCTATGTACCTATCAACCTATTTACAGATGTACCTATCTACATCTCTAAATCACTAACTCTCTACCTCTCTACCTATCTACCTAGCTACCTATCTACCTATCTATCTATCTATCTATCTACGTATCTACCTAGCTTTCATATTTATCAATCTAAAATGGTAGGTATGTATCTATCTTTATCTCTATCTATTTATCTATCTTTCTATATATCTATTTATCTGTTTAACTCTCTACCTGTCTAACGGTTTGCCTGTCTACCTGTTTACATATTTACCTGTCTACCTGTCTACCTGTCTACCTGTCTACCTGTCTACATATCTATCTATCTGCCTATCTGCCTATCTGCCTATCTGCCTATCGGCGTATCTACCTATCTACCTATTTACCTATATACGTATCTACATACCTGCATATATACCGATCTACCTATCTACCAATCTACCTATCTAACATCTGGCTATCTAGATATCTACCTATCTAACTATCTACCTATCTAACTATCTACCTATTTGCCTATCAACCTATCTACCTATCTACCTATCAACCTATCTACGTATCAACCTATCTACCTATCTAACTATCTACCTATTTACCTATCATCCTATCTACCTATCACCGATCTACCTGTTTAACTACTTATCTGTCTACATGTCTACCAGTCTGCCTGTCTACCTGTCTAACTGACTACCTGTCTACCTGTCTAACTGTCTACCTGTTAACCAATTTATCTATCTACCTATCAAACTATTTACCTATCTACAGTCCATTCATCCATCCATTCAACAATTCGTACCAACCTACACAATAAACCCTCTACCTATCTACCTATCTACATATGTTCATATTTACCTGTCTACCTATTAACATCTCTATATATCTACCTATCTACCTATCTACATATCTAACTATCTAACTCTCTACCTCTCTACATATCTACCTAGCTACATATCTAATTATCTATCTATATATCTATCAACGTATCTACCTATTTTACAAATATATCCATCTAAAATTGTAGGCATCTATCTATCATTATTTCTATCTATCTATATATCTTTCTATCTATATATCTATCTATCCATCTATATATCTATCTATCTATCTATTTATCTATCTATCTATCTATCTGTCTATCTATCCATCTATCGATCTATCGATCTATGTATCTACCTATCTACCGATATAACAATCTACCTATCTACCTATCTATCTATCTACCTCTCTACTTCTCTACCT